>OV788329.1:13870743-13941349 GCA_928718305.1 Tetramorium bicarinatum | reverse complement strand
CATGGCCACGTAGTTCTACATCCACGTTTGGCGCGGATGCTAGGCCAACGATCGGTCCCACGAAAAAGCGCCGGGATGGCCGCTCTCAGGTTTCTCTCTGGTAATACAGAACAGAATCATGAAATAATATGTATCCACTGAAAATATCCTCGGCTGTGTGTAGTTACATGTGCATGTTTTGTGCAAGAGGTGTCACTGAGTTCTGTCTGAACCGTGAGCACGTTTACTTTCTGGATTCTCTTTGATCTAGTGATATAGATATCAAATTTATTTTCAAGTTCAGAAACACAATCATAATCATAAAGAACAGATATACGTATAGTTATTCCGCTGCTCGTGTGCTCTTTTTCATGTCATATAAACACATGTTGCTCGCATTGTTATCCAGGAAAATGGAAAATCGTACAAAACATGACATTTGAATATTGGATAATTAAGAAAGAGAACGATAAATTCGCAGGACAATCACGTCTCACTAATAATGACGGAAAAAGTGCGGAGATATGAGAAAATCGACTTTCTGGGCGAGGGACAGGTTAGAACATTTGCCATTTCAATGATTCAAGTACTGCATCATATTTTTTAGAATATTTTTGTTCTTTACATGATGGCTACTTGAAATAACATGTAATCACATAACATACAGTTTTAATTGTATGTTAAATTTAATGCATATGATATATATGTAGCAAATGTAGTACATGATTCAATTATTACAAAAATATAAATATAAATGTAAATGTATTGTATGTTTCAGTTTGCTACAGTTTACAAGGCAAAGGATATAGAAACGAATAAAATTGTGGCTGTGAAAAAGGTTAGTTTTCATAAATTTGCAAAATATTCATTTTTATTTTGTATATACAAATTTTTATTGTAAACTTTTTACATTTATGTATGTATGATTATATAGATTAAAGTTGGAAGTCGTGCAGAAGCTAGAGATGGCATAAACCGGACAGCTTTGCGAGAAATTAAACTGCTACAAGAATTAAAGCATGATAATATCATTGGTCTATTAGGTACGTAAATTCCAACACATAGAAAACTTGAATTAATAGTTACTTTCCATTTACACCAAAACTCAGATAATTATCACTTGTGACATCATGACTTTCAAAGTGTCAAAACTATCATTAACAGTACAAGTTTATAACCTCTCTTTTAAAATAAGTCAATAAGAGTCATTAAAGCACACAGTCTCGAGCTTGTGCAGATTATAGATAAAAACTTAGTTAAATCTCATTTGTCAGAATAAAAAAGAATATTCAACAGATGCATTTAACTGAGTCATGACGTCACAAATGAGAATTATCTGAGTATCGGTTAAATGGAAAGCAACCAATAATTAATTATTAAAAACGTGCAAATTATATAATATAGTGTATATAGAAATAGAATTTTATCATATGTGTATATATTAAAATTTCAGACGTTTTCGGCTATAAATCAAATGTGTCATTAGTATTTGACTTTATGGACACCGATCTGGAAGTGATAATTAAGGATAGTAATATAGTTTTAACTGCAGCCAATATAAAGGCGTACATGATTCAAACCTTACAAGGCTTGGACTATCTTCACTTCAATTGGATTCTTCATAGAGATTTAAAGCCAAATAACTTACTGGTGAATTCAGAAGGCGTTCTGAAAATAGGAGATTTTGGTTTGGCAAAATTTTTTGGATCACCTAACCGAATAAACACTCATCAAGTTGTCACTAGATGGTACAGAGCACCTGAATTACTTTACGGTGCTAGACTTTATGGAACTGGGATTGATATGTGGGCGGCTGGTTGTATATTAGCTGAGCTTCTGTTACGAGTGCCATTTTTGCCTGGTGAATCTGATTTAGATCAACTTACTAAAATTTTTCAGGTATAATGTTTCACATCGATATAAAAGATTTACCGTTGTCAAGTTATTTTATTTCTCTAATCATAAGGATCGTTTCTCTGTTCAGACACTGGGCACTCCAACGGAAGAAACGTGGCAGGGGATGACCGAATTACCAGATTTTATTCAATTCAAGCCTTTCCCTGGCACGCCTTTGAAGCATATATTTACTGCTGCTGGCGACGATCTTTTGGATTTAATTGCTAGCCTGTTGAACGTGAATCCATTGGAAAGATGTACATGTGATCAAGCGCTGCAAATGCCATATTTCAGTAATAAACCTGCACCCACAGCTGGACCTAAATTACCTCTGCCTATGACCATTAAGCGTCAGTATGAAGAAAGACCTACTCTAAAAAGAAAACTGTTAGAATCGATAGAAGGAGGTTCTTTAGCTAAAAGATTACAATTTTAATTATGATTGATGCTAGAATAAATGGATGAAATAAAACATTCGCTAAATATAACAGTGTTAATTTCAGAAGATTAGAGAAATCTGTAATTGTGATACGCATGTTGAAATATTGTTACAATAATTGGTGAAAATAACAGAGGAGTAGGAGGATATATATAAGGTGGTAATAAAAATATGCGTATTGAAAGATATAATGTTATGCTACTATAATTTTTATTAACTTAATTAAAAATTAAAAAATGAGATATTTGGTGACATAATTTCGTAAACAATGAAACCCAATCCGAAGTAGTGTGAAAAAGAATAACTGATTATTCACAAGACATCAATTTTCTTGAGTTTTCTTTTATACAAGGCTGAATTTTACCATAAGTACAGATAATGGCACGGTAATATGTTTTAGTTCATTAATTTCGTGATCATATTATGAGTAGATTTGTTCGATTTCATGAAAGCAAAGTAAGTTACAGAAACTTATAATTTATCTTACAACGTATATTTTTCAAATTTTAATCAAAGAACATTTCGCTAAACTCATGTCTTATGATCCTACTAATGCACTTTTGTAGATAATTCTCATTGTATTGCATTGAAATTTCTTCTCTCTTCACTGTACAACATTTATCTGATGTATGTACATACATATGTAAATTTGTAAATCAACATTGTTATGCAATTCAGTTTAGTGCACAAGATTATTTTTAATTTATTATTAATATAATTAATATCCAGACAATGAACCGATCGCATTCAGATTTAACAAATGGAAAAAATCTGTTCTGTCATTCTGTTTCCAGTATATAAAACGCAAAGAATAATATCTTAAATTTGATGACGAAGATCGAAAATTTTACGAAATTTTATTTTATATTACATATCTTACGTACGAGTGTCATTTAGAATCATAGATATTTTAAAATTGAAGCAATGATTTTATTCCTATACGTATATCTTGTTCTTTAAATTGTTGAATTCGAAATCAAACTAAAAATTCTTTGTAAAATAATTATACATAATTATTTTGATGTGAAATGCACATAATTATTTTGATGAGATTTGAAGATTATAGAGCCGTCATTAATTTATATATACAAATATACATATTGAATTTATATAGTTATTTTAATCTGGGACATATCACGTTTTATTTACACGTTTCTCCTTTGCACTGTTGACTATATTATAGCTATTACAAATATATTTTCGTTTTAATATTATTCAGTATCACAAATATCTTGAAAATAACGGATATATTAAGAGTAATTTAATTAGAGAAATAATCTCAAAAAGAATCATAAAATGTGCAAAATTGATAAATTTATGTTAATCTATATTGTACTCTGGTCCCTTTTGTTGAAATAAAATATATTTTCTCCATATGATCAGAACATAGTAACTGTTGCTAAATGTCAAGGAAAATAGCAGAGATGCATCAATAAAAAAAAAATGATTAATAGTAATCTGTGTAGTAATCTACGTTAAATTAAAATAGAATATCTAATGTATTTATCTATATATATCTATATGACATATATATGTCATTATTCAGTATCATGATTAAGTCTCTAGTTTGTTGTTTATGAATACAATAATGTGTTTAAAATTTTGCAATTGTATTAAACTTCATTAATGCATAAATTAAATACATCCAAGGAACATTTTACATCTTAATATTTATTTGGCATAAAATATGCCTTTATATTATTCTATTGTGAAATATAATTTCAATTTATTAATAAATAGTTCATATCTAAAAAGATAAATTATTAAAATCCTTCTATGTAAAATATAAAAAATTTATAAAAAAATATTGTACATATCAGAAAAAAACAATATTATTTTAGACATGTTATAAGTAATTTCTATATGTGTGTATGCGTCTAAAATAATATTTATATATGCAATCAACAATTTATAACTACATGTTATAAATCTTACTCGTTTTATATTAAGTAAGCACATTAATATTAATTATCAATAGTATCAAATAATTCTATACATTTCCCTTTTTTTTTTTCACGCGCAATAATAATTTGGACATTAACAAAAAATTTTAGTCTCTAGCTTCTTTAAAATAAAAATTTAATATTTTTAAACTTGTACAGTACATGTTACAAGGTATTTCAGAATTTTGATATTTAATTTAGCAAGTAATTTATAGTTGATAAATTACATATATATCACGTTAATATAATATAAAATATTAATAAAATGAATACGCATCTAAATTAACTTTTATAAAGAATTTAACTTGTGCATGTGCACACTTACGTAACTATGTATTTTCCCACATGTAAAGAAGAAACATATCTATATGCATCAAACAAAGAGGTTACTATGACAACATGGTTTCATTGACAAAATATTATACAATTCCACACAGTGTATCGTTTTCTTAATTTATATAAATATATTTTCCAAATTATTTCTTTAGAATTCATTTATATTGTTATTAATAAGTATTTCATTTCTTTACCATGCGTAATGTCTTATTACTTGTAATTCAAATTCATTTTAGAAGCACACAAAATTTCTTCAGAGAGAAAATCCGTTTTGTGACAATATATTATAGGACATGTCATACAAAATTCAATTTTAGACACTCAAAATTTCTTGAGAATGAAAATCTGTTTTGTAATATAATGTGGGATAATGTGTCACACAAAATTTAATTAGCATTCAAATTGAGAACGTCGACATTATATTAACATTTCATGGATTAATAACTTACTTTCTTCAAGAATATAATATTTACCAAATTTCGACATTTTATGATAAACAAAAGAAAAACTTCAGAAACTTGTTTGAAAGAATCAACTTTTGTATTGCAAACTTCGGATGAGCATATTATGTGGTACAAAAAAGACTGTGATATAAACTATTGAATGCCTGCGCTTGGAACTAGTAAGTTGAACTAATACACTTATTTCATAATTGTTTGTTATTGACATAGAAAACGAAGTGTACATCATATAAATCTAAACTAACGAAATATCACGGGAGCTCGAGAAACTCTGTGTAGTTTGACGATTAGGCACAATGTTTGAAAGCAACCAAAATTCTAATATTTTCTGTTCAAATTATAGTTTGATTGTGGAACATACTTTCCGCGTACAAACTATTTCTCTCTAAATTTCATTGTAATATTAAAAGTAGAAATACATACTCTCTATTGTTTTACTACTGTTTTTTTCGCTTTAATATATTATATGTATTCAATAGTCAGTCCAAGGCAAACTTTATTCGCGATAGTGTAATATAATATAGCTACTATTTTCGTATTATTTTAAATCGATCTATCTATATATTACTTTCTTTTAAAAAATGTGTATACTTAACATTTAATATAATATATATATCTCTTTAAAATATTTACAGTCAATTCTATACAATATTTTAAATCGTTTGTTATATTCGTGTTTTATAAAGGCAATTATCAATGTAACTATTATTCTTATAGTATATCGTGTAAACGCGTTTTTTGTTTTTACATAATAATGTTCATATTAGGATAATATATAATACAAGATAGGATATTACAAGATTTTGACACCTCTAAGCATACTTCTATTATATATATATATATATATATACAGTGCATGACAATGCAAATTATTTTTTCCATTGTTACTGCATTGGTTTTCATATTACGAAATTTCAACCGAGAATTATCCACAGGATTGTAAATACAATTAAATACCATTGAGAACATATTTTCCTAATCCATTTAAAGTTTTTAATAAAAGAAATACTTTTTGAGACACAATATGAACAAAATAATCAAATTTTTGTAGTATATTATAAATTAACATATTTTATACCTACAGTATACATATAAATAAACCGTAATAAAATTTATATATTCAATTAGTAAAGGACTGATAATTAATATTGTAATTTCAGGTAAAATAAAAAAACGTAACCTCTCTGTATTTTCTATTAATACTTGTTTTCAACATTGTTTTATATTAATATATGGAATTAAGATGCATAATTATCATTTTTCAACTTTTATCCGACAAAATATCAAAATTCACATATTTACTTAAGATTGTTTCCACATATATTAATATTAATATATGTGATATATTAAACATACGAAATTTCATAACAACTAAAAACGTAGTTTATATCGTAGCATAAGCTATTTTTCTATACAAGTATATAATTATCGTAAAACACTATTATTTACGTACATAATCATTGTGTCAACAAAATGATAAATAAAGTAATATATTCCGTGCACTTACTTGGCAAAAGTGCAAAAATATAATTTTAAAAATATTGAACACGTAAATACATTTAAGTCATAATTGTAACAAATCTATAAATGCTTAAGAGTGACGTATAGACATAAATAGCATATGCTACTTCTATTGTAGTGTAACTCAATGTATCCCACTGGAATTCATTGCGTTAAACGTATGCATTAACGAAGTTACATACCACTTATGTTTTAACATTATTATCGTTGTTTATAGGCAACCGTTATAAATCGTAATAGAGTTTCTAGTTAAACAAAATTTTCCTCAAATAAATAAATGTAAATTAAATGTAACATAATCACAGACATCAATGCTTTACGAGATCCTCTCGACTACTACATACAATACATCACTTGTATTTCTCAATTGACGTAAAAAAAAAAAAGAAACAAGAAAATATATTGGAAACACGATTTCAATGGGATACATCAGAATTGATAAATTCGATGCGTTCAATTTTGGCTTAATGTCCGTAACTAAGTAAATTAAGAGAACCTCACTAGTAATCTGCACTTTAGTGTCCGTTGAGTTGACTAAAACATTCGAACTATTATAAATTAATCGTGTCCAGCGTGTGTGAATTTCTAGATGCGCTGTTGTCCTTTGGTGATGTTGTAGCAACGTTAACTTGCTTTGTAACATTGTTCGTAAACGGCATAGAAAACTTAAAATCAGCACCATTTGGCAATTTGCGCATAATTTTTCCAGATGTAATGAGCCTCCCGAAGCCCTCTTGGTGAGCGAAGGCGTAGCCCGAGCGTAAAGATCGCCGTGTACGTCTTGTAGACGGGGTACGCAATATATCTTGGCTTTGACGGGAACGTAGTTGTGCCAGTCTCTGCTTTAGTCTGACTCTGTCGGACAGTGTCGGTCTGACGTCCATAAAGAAGAATCGCCACGATAGTACCGGTATCACGAGAATAATACAGGATATCACTGTAGTAAACCAAAAGGTTGCCTCCGACATGGCCTACAAATATGAATTAAGTATCAAATATTGCATATACGTGCACAACATGCTATAAAAAATATGGACCAGGATTCGCGATGATACATACCATCGTGAGACTGCCGACGTAACTACCGCCTATGACAAAGTTGTAGAAGTAATCTAAAATAAAATACCAGATGAGCGAGCCCCACACCATGATGTGGTTGAAAATTGTCCAGTACGACGTGTCGAGGGCTATTTGAACGGTCACGACTATAACTAATATAGTGGCTACTACACTGCCCAGCAGCATGTGATCAGAAAGTACGTAGCCCTTAGGTGATACCCCGTCTTTGTATGTCCCTATCGAAATACATAAGAAATTTTTGTAATTTTAATTTAAAAATAGATATTATAATATAATTCCTTTAATAGATGTAAAATATTTACCGTAAGGTACTAAAAATAATACACAACTAGCGTAAAATCCATGTAGAGCACTCCAACAAAACTCCTTCTTGTTGAAGAGCAAATTTTGCAATCCTGGTGCGTATAGTTTCGGATACATTAAACTGTTCTTGTCGTTGACATCCTGATCGAAAATGCCAACCGCCAAGACTGGTAACGAGGTATAAAATAGATTGTAGACGGAAATGTACATAGGATCGAATACAGTCTGTAAGAAAACATACGCAACAGATGTACATATACAATCAACTTTAATTGCGCGCAATCTTTGTACTATTTTCTATAATATGTCAGAAAAATATTTAAATTCATATTCAAAACATCAACTCTGGAGCAAGCTCTTACAAAGGAGTATTATGAATAATATTCGCCTTTAAAACATCATATCCACTTTTTATCGTTATTTTTATTATACTATCATTATTACAGTAACGTAATTTTTAAAAATCTTACCTGTGCGCTAAATCCGCAGAAGAAAGCAAACCAGATGTGGCAGAGAGTAAACGCGAAATTCTTATAAAAAAAATATCTAAGAAATTTACTCATTCTATAGTACGACCATCTGCCATGGACCAGAAGCAGCCTCTCCAAAAATCTAAATTGCCCTATCGAATAGTCAGAGGCTAATACCGCCTGCAATCCTTCCTGCCCACTGATACCAACACCGATGTGAGCCGTTTTTATCATCGAGACGTCGTTGGCGCCGTCGCCAATTGCCAGAGTCACCGCGGACTTATTTTTCTTAATCAACTCGACGACCATCGCCTTTTGTAGTGGCGTCACCCGACAACATATTACAGCTTTACCTGGAAAAGATTTAAGCCATCGAATAATTGTTTCACGCGTGATCAATTTCAACTTACATTGGCTGGATACTTCTAAAAAAAGCTGTTCCAATTGGGGATGTAACGCGTGAACTAAAGAATGTCCATTGATAACTACTGCAAATCCCGTTGAATGCTCCATTTCGTGCTCATCTTGTTCGTCCCTACTAGGATTGTATTCGGTATCACTGCTGTGCAGAGAAAATAGCTTTCAAACAAAAGATGGTTATCTCTTCCCATACAAAAAAATGATCGTCTGGTATTTACGAAAATAAATTCAATTTTTAAATTTATTTACTTCACAATTATAACAGACACAATTATAACAGAAATTGGACCGAAAATATCAAATCGTGATCATTAATGGAAATAACAGGAAATTTTGAAACTTCTTGCCATTAAGAAACGATGCACGTTAATTGTAAACAATACACAGTGCATTGTATTAATAATTATAGATACAAGAACGTGACACAAACAACATACCAGAATTGTGTTAATATTATTACTAAGATTAATTATTAAGCATACAGAAAGAGAAGGAGTGAGTATCAAGCATCATGATAAATCTCAGTTATCTATAACTATATATATATTAATAAATTGTAGGATATTTCAGATAGTATGCAATCTGAAAAATATCTGAAATAATTTAAAAAGGCAGATCTAATCTACTATTCTAAATATAGCTATATTGTATTATCAGAAAGAAGTAACAAGTATTGATTTTTGAGAAGAAGTGGAAGATATTTTGTAATGCTTTGTAAATACAGAGGATATGCATACTATCAAAGATGCATGCAGATCATAATTTTGAAGTCGGACTTTGAGTAAATAGAAAAGATGGGATGTATATAAACCAATGCATGTACGATGAATTAAGCTAGCAAAATACAATTCGTTGCATTCTCGTATCTCATCCGAAAACAAATATCCCTATATAAAAACAGTGGTTTCTCTTATGAAATAATTGTAATTTAAACTGCACTGCGAGATCCGCTAGCTTAGATATAAAGCGTACGAGTTCTCTGTAGTTAAATACAATAAATTCTTAGGCAAGACTGTATAGACATAGAAAGCATTACATGAAACATAGTGCCACATTCAATGTGAGAGAGATAGGTTTCTTTTCCTTTCTTAACAAGAATGCGTTAATTAGAATCAGCAATAGAAAAAGGTTGATAGGTTGTACTCCGTCTCTTTCATGTGCCTGACCTTTCCTTGTCCCACCTGAATGTGACAATGGAGAGAGTTGGTCGTTTCTGTTGGGTCGAGGCCGTCTTAATAGTATCCAAATATCGCATTAATTGTGACTCCACGCCGTCGTAAGTAGTGCCGTCTACCACAAAAACATCTGTGAGATCATCCGTCAATAACTGACACGAGTATCCAATGTTGATAGCCGTCTCTGTACGAAAGAGTTTGACGTAAAAATATTATTTGAATACAAATTTTTTCATTCTTATAATACTTGATACGACCTTCAAACTCACCTTGTTTATCACCAGTCAATACCCAAAGTTTGATACCAGCGAGGCTCAGATTGGCGATGGTTTGAGGTACACCGTCTTGCAATTTATCTTCGATGGCAGTAGCACCCAATAATGACATATCTTTTTCTATCTCTTCATAAATCGCATCTAACTTGTCGTCCCTATTTTCTTGGCTTAACGCCGCTTCTTGATGGCGTTGCTTCCAATTATTAAAAAAACTTTCGTCCAAATCCCTCACGGAAAGGCACAGTGTTCTTAAGCCTTCACTTGCAAACTTATTTAGATGGTCCAATGTTTTCGCCATTATCTCCTCGCTGCCTTTTTTCAATCGCTCGTAAATAACGTTATCTGCTCCTTTGCAGTATAATCGGAGATGTCCGTCTTTTCTTAAAATTACGGACATTCTCTTTCGTACATTATTAAAATCCAAAATACAGAGAAGCTCGTATATCTCTTTCTTTCCCATTACTTCGATCGTTATACTATTTGGTGATCTCTCCTTAAAGACAAAACCGAAGTTCCTAGCTGCGGATACTAAGGCAGCCTCATCAGGCGATTGTGCTTGGTATTCGATCTTGCCATTTTTCTCTTCCGGCATAACGGTATGACAAAGTGCTAACAGCCTGAAAAAATTGTGGACGTCCTGATTTTCCCGTCTCACGGCTTCGAGCAGCGCGGGATCGTAGAATTTAAATTCCGGTTCGTAGTCCTTGTTAAACGAGAAATCCAAGGGTGGCATTGTCTGCAAAATGTACGATGAGATTTTTCAGAAACTTCACAATTCGTTTATATGTCATGAGGTTAATGTGACAGAAAGTTAATCTTTTGGCAAAGATCGAGAAATCCGCTGTTGTTAAAAAAGAAAGAAAAGAAAGCTAATTGGAAAATTATTATCCAGAGTGATGTACCTTGTTTCCATAAAAATAGATTTGTTGGAAGACCTGGATTATATACCGTTAGCTGTATTATTGTATCAAGTATATACATTATAAGAAAATAGTAACGAAAAAAATTAGCTTTAACAGTGCGTTAAAAAAAATATAGCTTATTTATCTAGTTTGTAGCATAGTGTAAAATTCTAACATGCACAAACACTACGGATACAATTATTGAGTCTAATAAAGATAACAAAAATGCTTCTATTACTTATATAATATTATATGCGATAAGTTAGTAATGCAACGATAAACAAATGATATTGAATATGATATATACGATAGGATATATACAGATAAAAGCGACAGCACAGATTCCATGATTGGTGATAAGAGGTGCTAATTATCAACATGCGTACTGAAGAATTGTGTGGAATCTTTGGGCTGCCGTTGATGCCAGGTTCCGGTGTTGTATTAGACACCCTGTCTGCTTGTTCCAGAAGACGTACGTTCGGACCACTTAATGGTGTATAAACTGGACGTACGAATTCCTGTCCGCTCTTCCACTGCATTATCGGCGTTGGAACAGCTCTGTCCGTCTACATGCAGCACACACATGCTAAGTAATGTATATGAAATTTCTTGCAAAAATACGACCACGAATTGAGATCATATTCGCATATAACTGAAGACAATTGTCATGTATGATTAGAAAAGGAATCACAATATAAACATTCAGGAATATTCAACAAATCACATATGCATGTAATAATGTGCAATGGACAAGGATTTTTAATGCTAATTACATATTAATGTAAATATGCTTTAACATGTTTTGCAAGAAAAAAAAAGGACGGTCTATAACTTTTCGCATAATTATTTATAGGCTATAATTCATGAGAAAATATAGTACAGATTGTAATAAAAAGAACATAACATGTATAACAAAACAATGCAGTATGTAACCCCTTTGTACAATGACAAAGAATTTTCAGCAGAAGCATATGACTAATAACTTTTCTTTCACGTAGCATTGGAAGCATAGCTAATAACGCGGATAACATATTTATCTTATTTTAGATATGTATAATTTTATAAGAAAATTTATGTTATGTGTGTAGCACGTACCCTGTCACCAGCATCGAGTCAGGGATCTTTGCGTCAATAAAAGAATGACTCACCTCGCTCAAATCGATGACTTCGCCGGTAACTTCATCAATGATGTCGCCGTAACACTTGCACGCCACAGAACACTTGTTGAAAGTCATTATGTTCTGTGTCAACGTCCCGGTTTTGTCGGAGAATATGTATTCTATTTGGCCCAGCTCCTCATTTAACGTGGTAGTCCTTGCTTTAGCGTGCGTTTTCGTGGGCGCGTGATACATTTCCTCATCCCAATTTATCAAAAATGATTGAACGAATCGAATAACTTCGACACTCACATACAAACTGATTGGCACCACCGTGTTCAGTACGATAGAGTACGAAAAGAACACCAGTAGGGCAATCACTGTGGCACCGGTAATGGGCTCGCTCGGCACTAACGAGTCCCACGGTAAATACGCTTGGAAATAACGGCCCACAAGGCTTTCCCAAATACCACAACCGACCATACAGAACAAACATAAGGAAAGTAAAAAAAACACTATTCCGATGATGAGAAGATTCAGCAGTCTATCTATAGAGGTCCTTTTAAATTTGGTCTTCCCTGAGTTTTGCATCAGTTTGGTATCCTTGCCCGCAAAGATCACCATGCCATAGCACCACTGTGTGTTCCTGAGCACACAGCCCCGTAAAATAATCTTGTCGTTATCCAATGCGTATCTACGTCAATTGTGAGAGATTAGTATAACGTCGATGTCGCTGATAAATAGTAATTAAGTAAACTTGATACGAGCAAAACAAGAACCAGATATCTTTAATTTCTACAAGAAACTGCAATCTTCTGTGGAATATTCCATTTTATCTGGCTCTCGCTATATAAGGCTCTCGTTTATAATATTAATCTTACTTTTTCCCTTTCCACGTTAGCGCTCCGTCGAATTTATTTAATAAATTATTAGGGGTTTCGCAAACGATCTCTCCATCGAACTGGCCAATTAATTCGTGATTATCCATCATCTCGGCAGTTTCGGGCAGGCACTGACGACACTTTAAATTCGTCTCCCTATACAAAATTAATAGATTATTACATCTTCATGATTATATGTTTAATTAAACGACTTTTATAAACCATACCCGTCCAACTCTGCTGTTTCGATGTAACAGAGGCCATTCGGCTCGCTCGTCGTTAACAGCAGAACGTCCGCTGCAACAAACTGATCGTTCTCCATTCTGATTACATCGCCCACTTGAACTTGTGACCATTTCTCCTCACGAAGATTAGAACCCCGCAATGTCCGGGATTTCCTATTATTTACTTGAGAGTCGTTGCTATGCCGTTGCTGAAAATTAAATTGTATTAAATTTTTGCCGATTCTATTCTCTGTATACAGTCTATTTTATTTGTATGTTTTTCTAAAAGATGGTTCCATAATTTTGTATATCCATTTTGATAATATATTCTTTTTCATAATAATGTAAAAAAAATAAGACGTTAATCACGAAATACTTACAAAGTCGTCATAGGCATCTTTGACGGCAGTGAGCGTGAGTACCCCTATAAGCGGTATGGCTGTGGTGATAGGGGTTAAAGAGGATATGGCGGGGATCATCTGAAGCACCAACAGGCATAGGAAGTAAAAGTTGGCGAGCCGCTGAAACTGCTCGAACAAATTCAATGGTAGGAACGTCAGAACCGAATACTTGGACGTCTTGATGTAATTATTCTGCAAATTAATAAAAATATTCATGTTCATATTCACTGTATATTAAATTTCTAATAATGCTTATTTTAAAATCTTAAATCTTTTAAATTTAGTAATAACATTTAGTAATGCAAGAAGATATGTTCTGTCTTACCGCATAATTAAACTGTGAGTTGTACTCGCGATTATTGGCGCGAATCCGCCTTTCTGTTTCTGTAAAAATAATACAATAAATGAAACATTTGTTGCACATGACTTTTGTAATAGTAATTATAGTAGCTATAATATATGTTTATATATCAATGATTCTCATTAGATCGTACAGTAGTTTATTATATACTTTCATTATCTAATTTTGTCACGTAGTACACGTCGTACTAAGGAAAAAGAATGCGAATGTTGCAATAAATGACTGATAAATGATGATAGATACTAAGGAAGATAAACGTTTCTTTACACAGCGATTAGATAAACAAAATTATTGTAATCACCTATTATTTTCTAAGTTTCGCACATACACAAGAACAATACAAATAATAATTTCAGCTGTAAAATAAAAGATATAGCTGCTGCATCGGATATTTTTTTTCGCCGCTAATCGGTCTTATAGTCAAGTGCATTGCTTTACATTCGCTTGTTATATATATATACTGCGGCAGTTCTACATAACTGGATAAACTATTAATCGTTGATTCATCATGCGAAGTGTGGCAAAGTCCACTGCTGGTATTACTACGAAGAACGATCGAATCGATCCATCCGTAGTAGGCACACCCCGCAGTCACGTGCTTGTGAAAACTATGTGGGTGTTACGTACTCCGTTTTTCTTATTTATGAAACTTAATAAGTCATTCGTATGTCCAAGGTGCGGAACCTTGGATAGTATAAAGTATATAAGTCGCTGAAATTTACATTATATCTAAAATCAGTAACATTGATCGCCATATCTATTGCGTAACTTTGTGCATGCATTATTGTTTGCGATGGATTGTAGTCGAAATAAAAAGTGACATAAACGCTATAAATGCGGCATGTCAGTTAAATGGAACGCGCACGCGGTCGGTGCCAAATCGTGACTGTGTCAAGGAAGCTCGCGCTTATTCCTCTTAATGATGTAAAAATACGAAACACAAGATAGAATAGGAATGTACAAAATTGAATAATTTATTACGTCAAAAAGGATCTTATTTCACGAAGCCTACAAATTAAAGCCACAAAAAATATAAGTGTATTTCTATAGAGGATATATATTTTGATATTTTATATCATTTTGCTTGTACTTATCATCGAATCCTATCGCTAAGCTGTTTCAGTTTTTTAAAAAATTGTCACATCGACACGTATGATTATATCTGCCTTGGCAAGTATCAACTATAAATGTCGTCCTTGACTCGAGCCAGCGGTGCGACTCCCAGGAAAAACTATCCGATGATCTCGTTCGTGGGAACTCACCGCTGGAGAAGAAGGACGTGCTACGACCGATGCACTCGGTGGCAGGTGGTGAATTCGGCGGCGCCAATGAGGAGGACGATGCGGCGGTGGCGGAGCGGTACCTGGTGCCCTTCCAGATCACCAGCTTGCCCAGCACCGTCAGCAGGGACTCTCGCAAGGTGTTGTGCCGGCTGCCGCCGCCTAGGCTGCTGGACGAGTCCCTTTTCGAGCACTCGCCCACTGCTTCCACCTCGTCGGACGACGAGGCGAGGGTGAGTGTATGCGACCGCTGTTGACTGCCGCCGGTTGTCAGCGCTTCCAGCTGTGGCTGCTGCAGCTGCAACTGCTGCTTGTTCCGCTGGGTTTTCCGCCGCTTCTTCCGCTTCCTGCGGCTGCTACCACCACCGTCGTCGTCTTCCTCGGTCTCTTGCGTCGAGCATCTGCGCTGCCCGCCTGCCTCGCTGCTCCTGGACACCGTCGCCGTCGTCCTCGCGGTACCGCGACGCGTCGTCGCATCCGCCGACTCGGCCTCCCCGTCGCAATCCTTCACCTTAGCGGTCGCGCGATATGTGAACGCTCACGTTACTTGACTCACGTTCAAGGGCGGGTAGGAACGATCGGTCGAGGACACGCCGTTTGGCACGACAGATGCGCTTTTTCGTTCTATCGTTCACGGTCATGGGCGAGGGTGAGAATTCCCGTTGATCGCGACGCGCATAAAGAAGATTGAACGAGGAGAAAAGAGACGCAGGGTAGAGGTGTAGTCGAGGATTGGTGTCGAAAGTATATAAAGACTTTATTTCGTTAATGAAAAAGTGTCTGAAAAGTAGCCAAGAATTTGATAGTAATTTTTTAAAAATTTTGTTAACAATAAATGCGGCATTTCATAAAACACTGTTTATAAATCAGATTATTAACCAGACGGCTTCTGGTAATCAGTAGATTTAATACTTTTCAAGTACAAAATAGGATTAAAATAGGCGCCATCATCTACTTCTACAGATCTTGTTTGTCGACGTTTAAAAAGAAATCGGCCACTTTGGGAAGCCTCGCGAAATCTTAACGTCATCTCGTTATATTTGTATATTTTTATGAGGATTACGAAAATGCGTGAGAAGCGCTAAAATTGTTTATAAGGAAGATCTAAATCAATTTAAGCTAATTAATCTTGGCTAATTAAATCATAAATGCTAGATATATATATATATATATATATATATATATATATATATATATTGTGTCAATCTTAATAATTGTACATGTATACGCAAAGAAACTGTTGTTGCGATATATCTACTCTTTGTATGCGTAAATATTGATTGCACATTTTTGTGACATTTTCATAATTTCGATAACTGATAAATCTTCGTTTTCAAAAGTTCTAATAATTAAAAATAAAAATAGAGGAACTACCTCTTTTCGAGTCGTAGAAGCTTCAGAATACTAAGAGATCGTTATCAATTATATAATGAAATTTTGTAAACGGAATACTGATTTCATGAAGGATTTCAGCGCGTATTCTACTTTGTCAGTAATTTACCATTTATGTAGGCCGCGTAAAATAAACCCCGAAGATCACGGGTGTTCTAGAAAACGCGTGAAAAGCAGCGCGGCGCATACGAGTATAGATCGCGCGGCACGCGTGCGTGAAAACATGTCACGGACAAAGCGAATCGAGACTTTTTCCGGTACTCGTGATAAAGCTTCAGCACGTCGATGAACGTAAAGTTGAACGTCTATAAGAGCTTTATTGGCCGTTATAAGCTACGACCATGCGCTGCCGTGTTTGATTTTTTTCCCTTCGCGGATGACGTACGCGCGAGAAAGTGTATGTCAAAGTCTACGCTAGTTATCGGTACTACGACGTATGAGTCGCTCAGTATCGAAATGTATATATAAATGCAAATTACAACCGCAAAGAGAGAACATTTTCCGTATTTCTATAAGATTAAGATTTTAATTTTAAAAGTGTAAAAGAAATCTAATCATTATTATTTTTTACTTTATTTCTTTGATTGTATGAAACATATTTTTGGTTCTATCTTTTTCAGTATTCGCATTATTTTCCATTTTGACCCTGCAAATATTAAAATCTTTTATAATTGAAAATCTGTACAAAGCTCGCTTGACCAAACGGCACGAATGTTCGACCGACTGGCTCAAATGCTCTGATTTACTCTCGCAAGCTGGTTCTAAGCTACACGCGATGGTAATTCCACGTGTAACAAGATTAAACTTGCATTCGAGAAAGTGCAAGGGAATATCGATTAGTGAAGTCAAAACACTTCACTAAGAGATTAGATTTGAAAAATTATTTTATTGCAAAATTATATATATATATATATATATATCATTTATATATTTTATATTTATTTTATATTTATATAAGTACTATATTCGCGTGAGAATTCGCATGCACTTAACAAAATTGAAATATTCATGAGATGAGTAGATATATCGCCGTAATGAGGCTAATCAATTATCTCCAAGCGCTGATCGTTTTTTCCCGTGTGGACAGGTATGAATGTCCAATATGAATAATGCTATGGGAATAAAAAATGAATAAGGATGGGAATGCGTCCGTGTTAATCGAAAGACTTGACAGATCTATATCCTTCGCGATAATAATTCGTTCGCGTCGACAAAGTCACATCCAAAGCGCATTACTTGTCAAACGGCACGCGGGCTAGCGAACGGAAGTCCATTGCATAATATCGAAAATTGCATAATTCTTCAGCCGTTGTACAGGAAGTCAAATTGTTCTCCCAGCGAGTATTGTTCTCGATACCAGATAAAATTAAAATCTTTCGCACGTTTTCTGTATTACGTTAGTGTAAAAAAGACCAAATTATATATATATATATATATATATATATATATATATATATATACACATACATATATATACATATTATTATAACATTATTATGAAAAAAAAAATTATGTTTCATACAAGTAATTTTTAAATATTTTTGAAAAAAATCTAGCGTGCACATGTCTATTAGAAGTCAAACATTAACTTCTTGCCATATCGTGTTATGCAACAGGCAACATTGTAACTATGGCACAACTGCAGTGCGCTATTATTACCAGATACTTAAGTTATGTAAGTACGAAATTAGATGTAAAATTCTGTCTGTTAATATAAGATTGCAAATCGTACACAAGACAATCAGTCTTTACAAGGACGTCGTATCGTTTACATATTTAATTAAAAACTTAGACAATAAAAATAATATCGATTGACTTGTTATTGATATAAAAATCATGAAATTCCACAATATCTTTAAAAGATGCCCTGCTCATCTAAGTATTTTCATTGAAAAGAGGAAAATCCCGGGTGATTTTCCTTTAATCAGAAGCGTCGCATAAAACGACAGCGAGATGTTAAGTAATTACTTCGTCCGGATAGACACGCGGATTAAAATCTCGCCGGCGACCGCTCGACGATACAATCGTCGAGCACTCCGCATTTTCTCGAATACGATCTCTTCGTTGCTGCGGCGAACGTGACCGCAAATTTTTTTTTCCACGACGGGTGTTTCGCGCGACTTCCGTTCGTCGCGTCCTCGAGAAGGGCTGAGGACTCACCTCGAAGACCTCGAGTTCCAGCGTGTCGACCTCGACGCTCATCGTCTATCCTACGCAAACTATAAACCCTCTATAAGGCCAACCTCTTCTGCCACCTTCTGGCACCTGAGCCACGCCGCCGCCGGCGGCGAGACGATGACCTCCTCCTCCCCGCTGCGCTCTTCGCCTCTTACATAGTTCTTCCACCTGGGGCCCACCACCGTCTTCTCGTCTCCGCCGATCATCGCGGGGCCGCATTAGTCCACCAGCTGGCACCTCGCGATCCAAATTCTGACGTATCTGGTCACCGCACCACCACCGTTCCCACCACTCGACTGCCTCTCGTTCCGGTGACCCGATTGACTCGGTCGTCCAATCGACATTCTCCCGTAGGGTCCGACGCCCCGTGCTCAATGCTGCGTACCACCCCAAGCGTATGTCTTTTACCCGATAGAGCGCAATTGTCTGCTATCGCGAGAAATAACCGCGAGAGAATCCCGCCGAGACTTCTCTAGCTGTCCCAAAGTCACGGAAATTTGGAATCACAACAATTTTGCTTTTTGCAAGATACGAAAGGCATTTTTCGCAACAAAATCTCGAAATGTCCCACAGTCTTCCTCCTCGATGCCAATCGCTGTCTTGCCTGCAGCAGTAATACTTCTGTAAGGAAATTGACGATCATCGAAATTGTGCACGATAAAAGATCAAGAGAACAACGATGTGGAAAAGGCCAAACTTAGATTACTCGCAATGGGAATGTTTATGACATCGCTAATCGTCCCTTGTAGTCTGGTTTTTGGAAACTTTCCAAATGAAGATCGATCGATTGCAATAAAGAGTGAATTGAGCATGAATCTCGTAGGAAACGTTTATCATTTGTTCTCCAAAATATAACGGTCTGGACAAACTATACTCGTTTATATCAATAAACATGTTTTGGTATCGTAATCAACGTTAATTTGCAAGTTATACTCTTTTAATTGTTACACAACCTTGGAGCTATAAGGGCTAATTCAAGCTGGCAACGAGTTGCCACGTGTAGGAAAAAAAAGGAACGGCGTATTATTATTATCGTTGCTCTCCTTACATGCGGTAATGCGGTTTATTCATGGTTAGACGCGTTATCTAACACGCCTTCTCCTGATGAATCCTGTTATCAAGGAAGCAGGAAAACAATGGCATCTAGCCAGATTATTATATTCACGATATATTAAACTCCTTTTTAACTGCTTAATATTTAATCCTCGTTCGTTAAAAGCAGTAAAGGCAATTACTCTTTATTTTCTCATAAAAGAGTTTTAAATACACAAAACAATAAGACTTACGTATTAGAATATTTTCAAATCATATTTTTAAATCAACTATTGTAATTGTAAGACAAAAAATTGAGCAAATTATACGGCAAGTAATCATTTCGCAAGATTGAAGGTAAGTAAATAAATTATAAAATAATTACTACGAGTATGAATTGAATAGAAATACAGTAAGAGAGATACAGACAACGAAGTGTAGCTGCTTGTATCCAACACGCACACACTCGTCGAAGTTAAGTAGACGTTTCCCATCCTCGAAAACATGTCATAGAAAAAGATTGCAACGCACACTTATCCACCCACGTGTAGGCTAACTATCGCGTTTATGTGTCAGTAACCGGAGACGGCTCGCAATGGACGGGCGACAGAACACGGTAATCCCGTTTTCTAGAGGCGACTGTCTGTCTCTCGCAAATTCTAGCTGGTACGCCTATGAAATCAACTACCTTTAGTATTTATGCATAAATACCAATTGATCGCACAGAAAACGGCGCATCCGTTCCGCTTCTAGACCAGAATGACCTATTAGGTAGGTAACAAAACAGCTGTGCATCGCGAAATGCGTTTGCACTTCCGTCTCGTCCATAACGCGAATGCTGGAAGGGCAAGGGACGAACAATTTGCTCGTTCTAGAACGAGAAAAGACTCGACAACGATTGTCCATTAGGCGTTAATTAAGAGTTAATCTTCGTCTTTTAAGAAACCGTTAAAAAATACGGAAATATATCTGCGTATGTTTAATTAATAAACAAAATGTGTGTGAGATAACGCTCCTTGAAAGTTACTGTCGGGACCATCTCTTTCGTGTATTAAGTACACGTGCACTCCAGCGAGCGCTGAATAGATCCTCCGAGAGTAGCGTTCGGCACGCTCTTCGCCGTCCTTGATCCCGCATACTAAAGAGTGATGTCATCGTTCGCCCAAGCCGCCACCTCTCGTCGTTCTCGCGTCTAGCAACGAAAATACCCGGGCTTCTTCCCGAAATAATATAGCCAACGGGCCTTGCGGTGGTCACGCGTGTTCGAGTCCGAGGTTTCCAAGGATTCCGCTGCCGAAACCCATCCGTCGATCGCACCGGAGACGCAGTATAGAAGCGGCTCTTATATAAGATATAATGGTGCTCAACCAGGAAATCGTTCCAGCATTTTAGTTTTTATCGAAATTCCATCGCTAAAAATAGCGCTGTTTAAGAGTTTCGCGATACACGCGAATGATATTCAATGTTTCAGTAAACGGAACAAACAAATATATTGTTCAAAGTTTTACATTTAACAAAAAAGATAATAATTCGACAACTTTTACTTCTTTACCGAGTTAATCTTTTACTTTTTTTTTTTCAAATAAAAAAAGAAATTTTTTTATTTTCAACCTGAAGATGAAAGGCGGGTAAAATGAAGCTCAGACTTTCGTTAGTGAAGCCAGCTGTCGGTTTCCTTTCTCGCTCAGAGAAATCGTAAACAAATCGTTCTATATCTCGTAGGCGCTAAGTATAGAACGACGGCTATATGCGAGTACGGATATGGATATATACGTTCGGCATAATTAGCCTCGGATCTTCTACCACGAAGTGACGCGCGGAAATCTATAACAGGGGCTTTCATGATCTCGTCTGGATTTCGTCTGGAAGCACAGCACGGAGTTTTCAACAATAATGAAACGTACTCCGCTTTCGTTAGTAAGTGCAGAACGCATGACGACTCTTTGCTGTAGTGGATTCTTATGCATTTGCAATATCATGCAATTCCAATGTTATAATAATAGTCTAAATTATTATAGTACGTGGCGAGCCGCAGATTTTTATCCACGTTTGCATAGACATCGTTTATCATAAACATATGAAACGCACGAGAGAGATCTTGCATATTTTTCTGAATCGTAAAAATTATAGAAC
Source organism: Tetramorium bicarinatum (assembly GCA_928718305.1). NCBI lineage: Eukaryota > Metazoa > Arthropoda > Insecta > Hymenoptera > Formicidae > Tetramorium > Tetramorium bicarinatum. The sequence goes on along the minus strand of OV788329.1, from coordinate 13,919,170 downwards.
GAGCGACGGAAGTTTGCATATTTTCTCTGAATCAAAAATAGCAGAAACTAAATAAAAAATACAGTAATAGCGTCAATATGAAGACAATAGATTGTCTCGGTGTGTGTAAATGTAACGCAGCCTCCATAAACAATCAAAACTAATCAGTTCTCTTTCTAAAGATAAAAGTACGAGTAGACTACAGAGACACTATATTATACGAAAACAAAAATTCAAATCAGTCGAAATCATTAGTAATGAAAAGAGAAAAGAGAAAGTTTGGAGCACGCGTGCAATTTCGAGATATCAGCTTGCGATCGAAATACGTACACATATATCCATTTATACTCCTTTTCGCGCATGCGTCCCACATTTACTTCCCTTCCCCAAAGAGAATTTTACAACAGTCGCATTGTAAAATAAATTATTAATAATTAATTATAGAATTAATAATCATTAATTGTAAAACAAGCTGGCACGTCGATATATCTGCCGATTGTATCGGACTTCAATAGAAATTGTCTTACGCTCCGTATACGTTACAAAGGTGCCGACGAGTAACGATTGTAACTCGTGGTATTGATGACGAAACGTCGGATATATCATCGATGCGAAAGGACGCGAAATAAATGCAACGCGCATTCTCTTATCGTCGCTTGCATCGTCGTAAGCGACTGTTTCCAGCATCCGAGATGCGTTGTGCAACTCGTTCATAATATTGCGGGCTCTATCTTTGTAACGCTGGGTCTTAGACAAAATGTCATTCAATATTTCCATATCTCGAGTTAAAAAGAAAAATAGAAGAAGTAATATTGTAATCCGTAAAACAAAAAATATATCGTAAAGTTCTACAAACATGTTTTTGACGATATCGTAATTTCACCCATCTCCATTACATCATTTACGAGCTCCTCGAAAATACGGAGAAGATAAAATCAAATTCGAAATAAATCCGACGCGTCCGTGTGCTCCTATCGCGTCGGCTGCATCATCACTTTTTGCAGCATCTCAGATCCGTTACGTAAGTCGTTGTATCGCTTTACGCGCAGCTACGGTGAAGCACTTCGAGGAACACAAGCGATATACGGTGCTAACTCTGCCATAGAGCTTTTTGCACCTTCAGCCGCGGATAACGGCGATGTGTATTCGATAATTGGCACTCGACCAGGGCCTCCCGTCATTCGTTTCAATTATCTGGCTTTGTTGGTGACACAATCGGCTCTGCGACACCCAGACGAGCAATACTGATGAGTCGGGCGCCTTTTTTCCCCTGCCCGTTATTCAACGTGGATGTATGGTAATGAGAAATGTTGCGATTATGTGCTGCGATTGTGTGATGTAACGTAAATCCATTTGGATCAATGATTATTCTGGACTGCGCACGCAAGTTTCTTAGTTTCAAAAGCAAATATTATCTTCATAAGCGAAAATATGGATGCTATTTTTGTTTCGTTTCTCTATATTCCTTCCAAACTAAATAATTTAGACATGATTCATATAATTTCACAAACGCGCGCGTGGCTGGGATTCAATTTTAATAAATTTACGCAAGTTGAAAACCCAGTTATTAAAAGCAATTATATTAAAACAATATCGAGAGATACTACATGTTTTTTATTTGACACAAAATTAGAGAAGAATTAAGTGAAAGTAAATAAAAGAACAAAGTATTATTTTCATAACCGCATTATAACAGGAACCGCTGCCAAAAATCGAAGGGATATAAGTCCGACAGGCCTTACTCTCGGATTATCGCATAATGAAACAATAATGAAACGACCCACGCGAAATCGCAATTTCCTAGGAAACATACGCAAAAGTGGGACGTCTAACATGCTGTTGAAGGCAAAGTTCGCATGACAACCGACGACATTTTATCACTTAGACGAGTGAATATAAAAATTTGTATGATTCCGAATTTTTCGGAAAAAAAATTCAATAATTTATTTCCTAAAAATAATTAAACCAGGAAAATTTAAATCTTAGCTTAGAAATCTTTTCCAAGATTAAAAAGATTTAGCTTTTACGAATTTATTAGATACCTTCACAGAATATATGTATATAGAACATATAAATTTATCTTTTACATATTCATTAGAAAATAATGACAAAGTAAACTTTTAACGAAACTTATTTTAATATTATATATATAATTTATGAACCAAGACATAAATAAATTGAGATATCTCTGGGATATTATCACATAGGCAGCAATCTGGATATTCCGAAGATAAAATTGATCGAAAAGGAAAAAGAATTTTCAAACTATTTCGTATAAAAAAGAACGTAAGAAATGTGTAAAGAAGGTTCACATAGAACGTCATGGAACTTTTTTAATAAATTCCCAGATATATATTTTATGCCTGTATGTGTACATGTATGTATATATGCTTTTTTTTATATATGCTGTTCCACGTGTATTTCATTCCGGCCAGCCAATCGATACTATCGTTGGCTGTTTCTTGAATTACTCTCATTTGTACCTAATTCTGTTAACGGATGAAAAAACGAATTGACATAAACGATAATACGAACATAATATGTTTTACGGTCCTGAAATGTTGGCACATTGCTTATTATCCAACAGAAAGTTTCGACGTGTTTTGAGAAGAGTGCCAGTGCTAATTTTGAGAACATTGACGAAACATTTTAAAATTAAAAATAGCTTAGAGAAGAAATTATTATAGTCACATGAATATCTCTTTAAAAAAATCCAGAATAGAATTAAAAAATTTTATAATATACTAAAAATTCGGAGAATATTTTATTTCAAATAATTTTTCTAAAAAAGAATAACACATAATATTATAAATAGTATTTAGTATTTTTTTTTAACTCTAGCAAATTTTCTGTTCTCAGTAGACTCTACAAGAAGTCTATAAAAGATTAATCAATATGTGAAATCACGTAAGAATTTATACAGTTCCTTATCACTAATCGCGTAGATATTGTGACACGTAGATATATGATATCGAATATATTTAATCAACGCAATGTGTACATAAGCCAGCCACGAGATATTAATGTCTGAACTGTTCATTCCCTGCGAGTGTCGAGCGTTATTAGGTTGCTCCAGTTTAAGTTTTCCAGGCCAACAGGCAGTATCGTCTTGCGTAAATCAGCGTCCCTATACAGACTGTCTGTCTATTACCATTGCCGGATGTCCTTTCGATTGCAAATTCTTTGACAGAATTGCAGAAAGTACATCGATAAGAATTTACTACTCAAAACAGTTTTAATTTTCAACTTACAAAATCTGAGCGGCTAAAGCTTTAATTAAATTCTTCCTTTAAGTAAACATTTAGGCTGACTAAACTAATTTAAGCTCAACTGACGAAAAACAAGCTTTGATCGTCCACTTACATCTTTGAAGATTAGCCAAAAATCTCTTATTTCTGACATTGATTGTCGCGACATTGATTAGATAATCTATCAAATTATCGCTTCGCGAAAATCTATTTTAAAGTTATCAACGAATGTCAACAATCATTATAGCTGATGAAGTGAGACACTTCATGTAATAGGGTCCAGATTTCCATCGGCTGCGAGCTAAACGATTAAGCAATAGCGGATTAAAGCAAATTGCGTCATTACACCTAAAAGTATCAGCGCAGTAAACTAGCTAGCAATAACTAACCGATCCTCCTTCCATTTTGCAGTAAACTTGCGCAACGATCGAACAATAAATTAAGCATTAAAACTACTGCTATGAATTCATATTATTCATATTATTCCTAGCGCAATAGCAAAAAACTTTAGTGATAACGAATACGTTTAAAAGTCCATAAATAATTCGTAAATGCATTTGCTTGACTCTTTCGGTTAATGCAGCTGAAGTTTATACGCTTAGGACAAACGGAAGCTCGTTTTTCAGTACAAATGGATTTACAGCCGGTAAATGGATGTACGGCAAGTTTTTCTTTATACGGCCACGAAATTGACAATTTGTCTCCCCGCTAGTCCGGTGACTTTACGACCAGCACTTTCTATCAGATATGTCGCGAATATAATAGAATTCTCGATGAGCCTATTTACCTTTTACCTTGCAATAATTCAGCCACTAGTTGATTGTCCATCTGCGTGTTTATTATTGATCCGCGCGTACGTTTGTAAAGCGAGCAATGGATATGATTAACAACACGTGGCAGTCGGCGACGCTCCCATTTCTGACCGAAGTGGCCGTACGAAAAAATTTCTCCGGGGGGCCCTCATCATTGTAACGCTAACCGTAATTTCTCCCGGCGAATACATTTCCAAGGTCGGGCCATGCTCGAACGAGCCGATAAACGTCGCCGTGAAATCGTGAAAGACAAGTTAAACGACGCGTTTCGCGACACGCTGGAAAAGACTTCTAATTAATTAAACTTCACCGAGCGTTCAAATGAAAACGTGAACCTCATCCTGTCCCGTCATTCTTTGCGGCTTATCGATCGACAGGCACGCAAATGCAGCTGCAAAATCAACATCGAAAAAAGGTTGAGTAACCTACTTTTCATCCTGCGGCGAAAAGGAAATGCATTTTGCATTCGCTAAACGCTAACACGAGATATCGTCCCCTTTGAAGCCTCAGTCCAGTTCAACAAGGCAAATTAATGGAAAAGGAGAACGGATGGACACAAAATCTTTTGCTCGTTTTAACATCCCTTAACCTTCCCAACAAAATTTCGTTGACGTCACGTTTCCCGAGTAAATCTCTCAATATAGTTCGAAGATTTCCTCGACCACAAGGGATGATTTGCCCGATTTCAATCGCCCGGCATGGTGCTTTTCCACTCGTCATTACGTCGTTCTCGAGGGAGCGACTTCTTTAACGCTCGCAACAAAAGCACCCTCGCGGACGTCGTTTTAACGATCGTCGTCTATATACAGAAAGAAAAAAGTAAATCCAAGACCGAAAGAAAGGAGAGAGAGAGAGAGAGAGAAATAAATAGGCTCTGTACATATAAGGCTCCAACCGTTCGATTTAATACAAAGACAGAGACATCAATATTTCTCATAACTAGACTAAATTAATTTTTCAGTTTCCCCGAAACCAACAGAATTCATCTCCGTTGAAACAATATAAGCAAAAGTTCAATCGACGTTTCTTGCCAAACTAAACAAAATTAATTTTTCATCTCCGAAACCAGCCGATTGTTCGTGAATTAATTAATCTCCACTGAAACAGTAAAAATAAAGAGCTAATCGATGTTGAACTAAAATAGCTCAATTTTTCAGTTCCAGTATCGAAGAGCTATATCACTTAATTAGTCTTCACAGAAATAAATTCTATCATACATTTCTCAAGAAATAAAACTTTTTTGCGACTAATGGACCTTTGCTCTCTCAATTAATTCATATTATCTTTTTTTTTTCGGAAAAAAATATGTATGATTTCAATATCGTGGAAAAAGAAGAAGAGAGAGTATGGAGTCGGAAAAGAGAGGAGCCTTACCGCGTAAGCGCGTGCAGCGACGACGAGGCGCGTACGAACGCCCGTGAGGCTTTTAAACGGCAATCGATCGCCGTCGCGATGAGGTCAACGTTGGTTATCCCGAGCGTATATGCGGATCAACGCGGAGGAGATTCTCTAGCTAGCAGACGGCGATTCGGGATCGTCGTATTGTCATATCAACGCCCCGACGAACCCCTCGATTGCCCACAAACCAGAACGGAAAGGTGGATGTAGGTGCGATGACGTCGGCATGCGTGATAGCGAATCCGTGTCATCATACCGTCCCCGTCTCGTATCGCCGAGAATGTTCGCGATTACGTTTACATGGCCACGATCCTCCGCGATTAAAACGGAAGCGCGGTCGAGACGATGACGACGATGAAACGGGGGGATCTGAATGATCACATCATTACCGTCGCGCTAACAGGATACGCAAGATCTCCCCTGAGGATACAAGATCGGAAGGAGTCACAAATAAATCAGCCGGTGATTGGGCGGGCGCCGTCTTTCATCTCTCGCAGCACCGGCACTAACGTTATCATCATCATCATCATCTTCTTCTTCTTCTTTATCATCATCATCATCATTACCATCACCATCACTTGTGCCGTCGTCGTTACCGTCACCGTTGTCGCCTCACGAGCGCACCACCGCGCTAAACCGACGACGACGACGACGACGACGACGATGAGCCGGCGCGCGAAAGGACACCTGATTGACAACGTATTCGCGGACGGCACGCGTACGCACGCACTCGCAAGCACCGCGATCGCGTAACAGCGGCACGCACCGAGGGTGCTCCGCTTTCTCTCCCTCCGGCGGAGAATCACGACGGCGCACTTTACGCACGACGTGACGAAAGTCTCTCGCACTACACACACACAAGGGCTGGCTAGCTGGCTGGCTCGGGTGTCGAGACGCGCGACCTCGAGGCGTCGTCCAGCGACGGCGCCACGCGACGCTCGGCGTCGCGACGCCGGCGTCGACGGCGCGGCGGAAATTCGAGACGTCGACGCCGAGCGTCCACGACCACGGGGGTAAAGAGGGTTGCTGTTGCACTGACGGTGGCGAACGCAGCTGCGGCACCATCGGGGTTTCGATCGATTCGCTACGCTATGCAGCTGGCACGAACCACCCGAGAACTCGAGCCATTTCATGGACAGCAGCGGCGTGAGTCGGTAAAAATGAGGTCTCGCTTTAAAGAGCGGGATAGTTTTAAACACGACGTAATTCTGATTAATAATTCCTGAATTTTAACAAGAGTCATTGAATGTTGTGGGAAGAAAAGTTGTTCACTAGTTTAAAAAAAAAAACTTTACTAATCTACAGAAATTGTGACTATAGAAACTATTTTCCTTGTTTCCCTGTTGTAGATAGAAGGAATAAGAAGTAGAATAGAATTGTTAAAACTCAAAATAACTCTAAATAATATGGGAGAATTTTATATGCGCCATGATCGAATATTATGTATTTGGGTTTGTATGATGAAAAAATAGGATATTATTAGAGAACAAGAATAAATGAAATTCGTAAAAATAAACCAATTTAGGAATATTAGCAATTATTACAAACTTCATAAAAAAATATCGTTTATCGAAATTAGGAGAATGTAGTTATATGACTGTTCCCTTTGCGGAATAATCAGAGAAAATAACGGAGCAATTACCGAGTAGCCGTTGATAACGGGAGATTGCCGGAATAAATGCGTGGGTAGAGAAATTCCGCACACAACATTTTCGCGGAAGCGTGGCCTGGTCATTCCCGGAAAGTTGGAAACAAAAATGACGTAAGGCGTAAAAGCACTCCATTATTCGATTTGAAACACTTCGAAAAAAGTAAAATTAGAATTAACCAGTCGAGAGCTAAACCAGCGATGAATCACCAAAATGGATTGATCTGCATGCGTTTATTTCAAGTATTTCATATATTTAATACTTTGTACTTTAGCAGAACTTTTTGTCCATAACGCAACATTGACATAATGTATCATGTTACGTCTACATTATAAATGTTATTTCTAATAAGAATCATTGATGTCCATAAATATAGCATAAAAAATGAGTCATGTCGGCGCATCGTGATACAACGTGTACCGCATATTAGCAAATAAATATCTAGAATCACTCACCTTGCATAGGCCGCGTGGCAGCGCTGCGCGACATTGTTCGCGTGGTTTAGTTTTAGGCTGTACTTTCGAGTTAGGCGCTTGTGGACGGAGTCTGTCGATATATTCGTCGACGTGGAAGATGACGTCCGTTAAACGGAGCGACCTTCCGGCGCGACGCTGGTCAGCTGTTGTAAAGTAGGCATTAAACGCGCATTGACGCGGTGTGAAAACACGATGCGTAAAAAAATCCCCCTCTGCCTGACGAGTGATTAACGTTGTCGTGTTCAGGTGCCACGTGGGACTGTCCGCGAACAGGATCGTCTCACTGCCAGCAGCGACGGACGATCCTCGAGTGCGACGTCTCGTTTCCAGAGTGTTGAGGAGACGACGTGAAATCGATGGTCCTTCCACCGCGGGTCGTAGAAGACGAAGAGGATCGAGGCACGTAGGTGACGACGGGGATGACGTTCTTAATGGTTTTCTTGGCGCCTGATAATCACTACCACCGAGGACGAGCAATGAAGGAGGCCTTCTGCTGGGTATTCGACGGCGTTGACGGCGACGTAAGGCACGGTGCGGTGACACCGCGACGACGCTTAAGTCGGATATTCCGCGGCGAGATAATGACGACAGGATATTCGGTGTGGGGGGTACGGGTGGTTCTTTGGGGGTGGCGTCCATGTGGGGTGAATAGTCACCTCCGGCCTTCCCTCCCTGCGAGCCACCTCTTCGTCCTCCAGGATTTCCTCCTTGTTCTCGAGGTACCCCAGTTTTCGGTGGTGCCCGCGGACACCACCCTCGCACGCCGCCAAGTCTCACCGATCGACTCCCACGTTGTTAGGTTTCGTGGGTGCAGGCTGTAACAAAGAGAGACCGCGATCAAGTGTCGTTAGTTTTTTTACTTTATTAAATTAATTAAATATATTTAATTAAAAAGCTAACGTTGATAAATTCTTCTGTTATCTCACAAATTTTAATCTTACTTTACTTTAAAACCGTTTATAAAATTATAAAATAATGTATATGTATATTTATAAAATTTATGCATATATAATAAAATTTATACATGTATATATATCTAAAAATAAATCTTTAAATATATATATATATACATGTATGAAAATTTATTTTTTATATTATATAAAAATTTATCTTTTCTGATACATATTGAACAGCTTATAAAAACTGTTTTGCTCAATAAAAGAGAAGAGCAGTCAAATATACTCGGCGATAAAATGAGGGAAAATGTGATGGAAAACTGACGAGATAGGGAGTCCAGTCTATCGATGAGGGTCTTTTCACATAAAAGCATTCAGCAACGTTTGATGTATATAACATCAACCAAGCAGACGTCCCTTTTGAAAAAATGCCGCGCGGCCAAATGTATAGAAACTAGATGACATATTTGACAAATGCTAACGTGAAAATATAAAATATCGTAGCATTATGATAAAGCAATATAAAATATTGGAAAGTTTGCAAATTAGTTATTATCAACTTCAAATTTAAAGAACCCTTTTCATTCGTATAATCGTCAAGATAGCTACTTTACAAGTCAATAACAATAATCTGCATATCTTATAAACATGTCAATTCAATGCACAATTTAAGTGATGCAAATAATTCACAATTTCAATGAATTTGTATAAAAACCTTATGATTAATGCTCAGCTATCGCGTCCGTCAATCAAAAGATAATTATCAAGAATGTTTGTTCTTTTTTTGGAAAAAGAGATTGATAGATTATCATGACGTAAATCCGGTAAATTATATACTCGTTAATTTATGTATTTTATCGATTATAATCCAGGAATATGTTTCCTATAATGGCTCTATCATCGATAAATAAACAGACACGTGATATACTGTTGAAATGATTTATATGTTAGATATTGGTTCTACGTATCTACGATAGAAATATTCTTAATAGCAATCATATCGATTATCATTTACGCATTCATTAGTTATTTACTAAATTTCACTTGTACTTGCGTTTCTATCACTTATAGTAACAAGATACACAGCGTAAACTTCCACTGTTTCTAAACACTTTCACTGCCGATCAACATTGAGCGCAGTATTATATTACAATTGACTTGAAAGTATTCTGTTACGATAAACAGTTCTACTGTGTTGATCAAGTCATTACTAAACAAATTAACTAACTGAACATTGTGCGACTTCCACAAGAAATTAAACGACAAGAATTAAGCAGCGTACACGCTTAAATTTTTTACAGCGTTTGATTGGATAACTTTAGAACATTTATAATATTTAAATAATTATAATAATTATAATAATTATAATAAATAAAAACATTAAAATAATTATTAAAACGTTAGCTCGTTATTATTACGCAATATAATTACGCGATATAAAATTAACAACGTGATCAAATTGCATATCCGATACTTAACGAATGAGAGTCGGATTAATGGCGGCAAGTCACGAGAATAGGGCAAACTGACGAACGTGGAATATGGAACGCATGAAATCCAGTTCTCAATCGCGTATCTCAAGGACACATCGGCATAGTCGAGACACTGCTACACTGCCAACCATACGACGGACTAACGATACACACAGGCCCGATGGTCAATCGAAGCGGAGTTGCACCAACTACCACCCTCATTATGTATTCACGTATCCTTGATTCACAGCGAAGTTTTGTCGCGTCTGACGTGTCCGCAAAGAAATCGTTTATTCGCAAACTCGTAACTCCTTTTCGGTGACATAAGTTAAGAGTTTTCTCGCATTATAATAACCTTGCGGGGACGATTTAGGCCTCGCGTGCGTTTCGTGGTTCTTTCGGGTGAACCACGCGTGCGTTTGATCGGAGATTGCGACGGAGGCTAAGAGAGGCGGTGTACGGCTCGAAGATTATCAGGAGAGATTTTTCTGTTTTAACTCTCTCTGTCGCCTAGATTTTTTTTTTATTACGTTAACATCAGACATCTGTTGACTCGTGTTCCACTTTTCGTAATGAAAAAGATTGAGATATATTCACTCTAAATTGTATAATTTGCTTTCGATAACCGACACGTTTCTTGTTGGATAATAATTGCGTTCCGTAGAGGGTTAACAATTTAAAAAAAAATAGTACGTGCTAGAAACGTTTCGCAAATAATCGCGTAGCTTCTTGTGTCACGCGGGGTAGGTAGTCGTGACGTCATTTGAAGGTTTTAGCTGTCGGCATGAATGAGGCCTTAACGTATGCTTTATCGTCCGTACGATGATAATTGAGTTAACGCCGTGTGCGGCGTATGTGGAATGAAATCCAACTCGAGGTGGTATCGGACATCAACTTACGCGAGCTCACTTAGCTGGCACTCGGAATTAAATTATCGTAATGAATTAACGGTTAATGTAGTTCTCGTACCAACACCGAGCCTTGCAAGCATCGCTGACTTAATAATAAAGATAGAATAACACGGATAAAGATAAATCTCTTTATCCTTATAATCGCGTGAATTTCTGTAGCTCTCATAAATTACATAATAAAGTAAAAAATATGTATATATATATATATATATATATATATATATATATATTATCGATCTATTCTGTCAGTATTTTACATGCAATTGTGCATCAATCAATTATATAGAAAATAATAGTCAGTCTTCAAAACTTTTTTTTACCTTACATGACTTATGGATTTAATATGTGCATAAGGACAGATTTATTCAAGCGCTTTGCCAAGACTCAAAACTTAAATTTTGATACTGCCAAGATACGCGTCTATTAATTTTAACACGTCTAATAATCTTAATTAATTTTTATTTTGATAAACGTACAATTCTTTCTTGGATGAATTTATTAACGAATTTATTATAGAAATCGAGCGAACTTATTATAGCGAAATCCATTTTCAACTCGCAAACTGTAAAGTAATGGCAGCACGTGTAACTAGGTACAGTTCGCCTCGGATCAATACTTGGAATATTTCTTTGCTTAAGTGGCCGAATATTTAGAGGCTCTCGTCGATCAATATTATAATGGAAAAATAATAGTGACATTATATCACGGAAAAAGTTAAATAAATTACATTTATAAACTTATATAAAAGTAAATTGCAAAAAAGTAATAAAAAAACGAATCAACATTAAAATGTATAATTATAGCAAATTATCTGGTACAATTACTAATGAATATTTAAGTTCTACACTTAATAAAAACGTTTTTTTTTTGCTAAGACTGTATTAGTTGTGCTTAATGCAGACAATGGAAAAGCTAATAGTTCTTAAAACTTAATTTTCTAAAATATAACATCTACAATATTTTATTCTAAAAATACTAAAGCAAAGTATCAGAACGCATACATATCCGCAATTCTTTTTATATAATAGCTTTCGTCGTGTAAATCATACTTCTTTTCAAGTTAATTTAAAGATTATTTAAATTTCTTTTTAAAATATATATTTACATATATTCATATGTAAATGTATATATTGCGATAAAAAAACTATGTAGATTCTCTCGTGAGAATCATTAGACGTTAAATAGCGTTCTTCAATGTGAAAGCGAAACTTGTTAGGACCGTAAACATTTATATCTTTCGATGTACGAAAGCGTTCATACATCGATACGTCGAGACGTGTAGTAAATGTTGCACGATGATAAGGATACGTATCTCTCGACGATGCGTATATCATAACGCAAAATACAGCACCAGTCGTAAAGCAATCGAGATAACAAAATCAGCGTACTAATGTCCTAATCACTACTCTAATCACTCGCCCTTTCGACTAGCAATTGCACTCCATAAGTGACTTTTTAATAGTTTAGAGTATGAGCGAGAAAATGATACCGCAAGATAAAAATATACTTTTAAATGTGATATAATTATGAATACGAAATGAGTAACCACAAATTTAAATATAAATTTGATATGATTATGCTGGAATGTATTCATACGTAAATATTACTGTATCCTTGTCATATATTCCATGAGCAATTGAGATATAAAAATCATGCTTATTCACCGTTTTCATTACGAGTTCATAGCACGCGATTGAGAGAGAGAGAGAAAAAGAGAAAACGCGCAAAGATTAATTTTATGTATTTTCAATAATTATATTCATGAGAAAATTGTATAAATATATATTCTGATAATTGTATCTCGAAAACTTTGACGTTTCGTAAAATTTTAGCACACCTATGATGGTGAAATTTTATTTTTTATTTTTTTGCAAAGTGATCAAAAAACGATTTTTATGGACAAATCGTAAATTCAAATATCATATCAATTTTATAAAATTTTAAGGTGCCAACTTTACAGATCTGTTAATTTTATCAAAGTAAAAGATGCATAAATATTTTTAATTAAAATTAACATTGTTTATTACTATAAAAAAATGTTTTGCCAATAAAATTATTATTACATTAATTAATATTACATATTAATTATTAAAAAATATCAGTCCTAAAAATGTATTCACGAGAAATTATAAAACATATAAATCATCGAAAAGAGAACAGATTAATTCAAAATTTATTTTCTCATTAGTTATCTCAAAAAGCGATGTATGATAAAGTGACTCGTGCATGAACTACTGTCCGTATTGTTCTCTAAAGATTCAAGAGTCTCATGCAGAAGTGCATGCATATTACGATGCATGTACCACCTGTTTGCTCGCGCCTATATTGCGACGATGTATGTGTGCAATCCAAATCCCCGACCGTTTCGTTATGTTATTTTGTTGTCGTAATTACGTATTATAATTTCATGTAAATACTTCAAGTACTTTCTTTACAATATCGAAATAAAAACATTGTTTTAATGCAAATAATTACACACGTGTGTGTGTATTTCGACACTTTCTATATTTCTCAATTTGGTTGAGATACAAGTTCCATTGCATCAAGTGCATCTAATTGACTACGTTCTTCTCCATTCTCATTTATTTAAAAATCTTCCTATCAGTTGTCAAATGTTGTAGATTAATTTTTAAATGAAATTTAATCATCAGCTTATATTAAGAGTAGCATAAACCGTACATTTTAATAATTTTGTTAGACTAAATAAAATACGTTAAATTTCGATTACTCATTGAATTAACATGATTTTATTAATAATTTTAAACATCTATTGTGATAATACTCTTATTTCTACTTCTTTTCTATATTTACTTTTAAAAACTTTTTTAACGTATAAACTTTTTTCCGCAAGAACATGTCGCGAAAAAAAACTTTCAGCGATTATTCGTAAACTTTTGTAAATAATTATAACGATTGCAATAATTATAACGACCATGAGATACTAGCTTAAGATTAGACATTTGATTGTATAACTATTGACCAAGAATAGTTCATAGTTGCGGGAATAGAAGTGTGGAGAGGCATCAATGTCAGACATCATAAAGACGTCGTTCGAGTTGTCGTTTTCACGGTTCATCGACGTGCATCGTTGTAACTGTACTAAAGCAGACGCCCGTTGAAAGCTACGGTATTATTACACAGCCTGCTCTGACCGTACGTTTAAGAAAACTCGACTCACGTTGAGTGCCGCGACATGCAATCAGCACGTTCGTAAAGCGAACAAAGTCGAGTGCCAGTAGTCTGAAATCTGAGTCGGGATTTAGAAATTGCTAGCCGCAGAACCGGTAGTAAATCATACTTTCCTCGAGCAAATGACAAAGGAATCACTAGGCAAATTCATGAAAAAAAAAAAATCGTTTTTTATGCGTAGAAGATAACGATGGTTATTTTATTTTAATTTAATTTTAATATTATCGTCTGCTAGCATATCATTTCGTAGTATTTAACTTACGTAATTCACGGTTTCACGTAGTTTAAAAAAAATTCTTGTGTAAAGATTGTAATTTGAGATTTAAACAAGAACTGTAATTTCGCTTTTTTAAAGCAAAGGAAGCGAAGTTTTTGATGTAATTTCGGAAATACGCGGAAAGTGCTAAAAATATAAACAAAATGCGTGGAAAAAATTACGATGTTTCTTCTTTCATAAAACGAAAACACATCGCGCGAGTAACGAAAGCTTGTTGAAAAGATAAGCGATTCGTACTGATGCACGCGCATTGGTGAAATCACGATTGGCGTTTAGCCAGAATCGCTGTTGACTTTTCCACGGATTGATGGCTATTCCCCAAATATCCAAGCTCTGATCATAATCTTTGCAGAAGAGATCGAAATTTTGCAGGCTGTCCCCGAAATTGACGAAAAGCGAACGTATTGCGTCTCAAAATGTGGAGTCAATTTTTTTTTCATTGAAAAGGTCTAGGACTCTTAATTCTTACATCTATCAATAATTCAGCTTTCATTTATAAGTTGTGTAATGTGTAATCGATCGAAGCTGAGATCGGTGTAACATAGTAATAATACCTGTAGCTTCTGAGAACAAAAATAACAAGTAATACAGTACAAAGTTCGGCCTATTATTCAATGTAATAATTAAGAGACAATTATATACGAGCAAATTACAACAGTCAATGCGACATGACATCTCCGGTGACAATCCTTACGTAAACTCACGCCTCTCGTACGTATATCTAACTGTCCATAAGAGAGACATGTATGAGCATCTAAGAAAGAGTAACGTATCGCGCGACACAAACGACATTGTAACGTCATCTTCATTGATCGTTCAGTGGCCACGAGCAACATCGAGCAACTCGTCGTTCTCGAAACGTTCCGAGAAAAGACTGTTCAAATTTACGAATAAATTCATACAAATCTATTTTTACAAAATACAAGCAAATTTAGCTACTTCGCACAAACCTATTTTCACTTTTAAAATACGAACACGAAAAATCAACAAAGAATATTTTTACGAACGTGGAATATTCGATAATTAGCGCGTGATTAACAGAGCGAGATTTTCCTTGTTGAAAACTAAAATCATCTTCCCACACAGTTCGGAGTAACATAATTCTATTCAGTTCTTGAACTCAAGTTAAATATTTTAATAGTTATACTATATGAAAAGTCGAGATCCTGTTAAAAAAAAATTAATCTAAGAAAACTATATAGTTTTCTTATTTATTGTTACAGTGTTCCAAAAATTCATTTAACTCATAAAAAAAATCATTTTAAAGTAGAAAAATAAATAAATGTATAAATGCATTTTTACTGAGCATTCTTTATATTAAAATTAAAAAATTAGTTTGTAAAGACTCTCGATACATTGGAATTGGAAACAAAGAAAAAAACAAAGCAGAAACTGGGTATTATGTACCGCAATAATAAATGTAAATCATTCGCATAACATTTTTCCTCGCGTCAGGTGTTCCGCACGAAAGCGATAGGCGAGATCACGAAACGCTCACCTTGCAGACGGCTCTTCGTCGTCATGTCTTAGCATAGTAGAAGACTTTCATTTAGCGTGTTCGCTCTTCGTGACCGTCGGAAGAAATTCGCCCTTCGCACACGCTTCCCCTCACGCACCCACACGATAGGCAGCCGGCGCGATCCGAGTCTCAATCAATCTGTGACTTTCTCCGATCACTGCTCCTGTCTACGTCATCGCCGCGGCATCGCGTCATGGTGGAATTCCCACCGGAAACTTTTTCGCTCGCGGTTGAACGTCCTCTCGAACTCGTCTTCGTTTCACACCATTTCCTCCTCGATACGCATATTTATCGATACTCCGCGCGAAGTCTTGGCGTGCGCTCGACGATCGATTCAACTTCCCTGCAGGGTCAAGGTCGCGCAGGAAGATCCTCCGATCGAGCGATCTACACCGAGAAGGATGAGCTCGCTCGAAACTTGAAAAACCGTGTTTCGCGAGAAGAGGGACCGTTTGCTATCGAATCCGTTTTTCGCGCAGCGCGAGGAACGGGACGCGAGGAAAACGGCATCCGATTATCGGTAAAAGGTTTGCCGATATCACCAGACACGCCACTCGAAAAAGCTCGTAACCTTGCGCACCGATTAGAAAAGCGCCGCAAGCTTTGAGCGCCGGTCTCTCACTCGAGAGAGACCAGGTCGAGGCTTCTCTCGTCTCTCTATCGTCCCAAATATAAATCCCCGACAGCAGCCGTCTTCCTCGATATTTGCAGCGTAAATCCCAGCGGGGTTTATCAGACGCCTCGCGAATCCTCGCGTTTGCTCAGCGTCAGCGAATCTACCCTCCAGAATCCCGGTCGTTTCTCGGCCAGAATTGATAATGACAGTCTTCACGGATGGGAAAAGCACTTGGACTTATCGTTCGTCACTGCTCCTCGCATCCGGTCACGTACGTTAGGCGCGGCGAGTGTCGATCGCGTGTCATGACGGCTCGTGCCGAGAGCGGCGGAGTGACTCGCTCTTCGACGCCGTACATGCGATAAGCCAGACCGTTCGAAGGCGCGCGCCGTGCTCGACTGACGGGACGGGCGATTGAAGGCGGCTGAGCAAGGCCGGAACCGCGGTACCGCGCGTCGCGACACCGGCCTCCGCGACGGTGGAAACCGGCGCGGTACTCTCGCAACAGGACGGTTATCAGAGATCCAGTTAACGGAACGATTAAAAAGAGATTTATCACAATTTATTGCAATTGACATGTTAAATAATCGGTTTTCCTAAACACGTTGTTGAAGATAAGAAGAGGTAATTATCTAAACCAAAAAAAAATGAAACAAAGCTTTAATTAACATGATTTGCGTTCGATGTGATGATAATATTTTAGAGACAAATTAGAGGTTTATCTTCTTTTTACAGCAAGACATTTTAGCTCTTGCTGCAATCATGTGATATCAAGAAATAAATAATTTCTTGGTGGAAAATTATCTAAAAATTTAATTAACGTAAACTTAAATATAATCTCATAGACATAAGCAGTATAATTTTATAAGATTTGATAAATCATGTGTAACTGAAGAAAGAAACAATTATAAATTTTCCATAATTATAATATTTCTTCATTGAATTTGGTATACTTTTCATGTAGAGAAATGTTACGAAAGAATAAATGTATTATTTTAGTAATTGCGGATGGAAACATTAAGAATTAAACAAGGTTACTGATACATAAAAGCATTTTGGACAAAAAAATCGAAGCTAGGTCACTGAAAGTAACAAAGTGCTGAAATACCATTCTTAACATGCTAATGATACGACTGACATTTTAGAAATGCCAATCCGCGACATTTTCTCCAACATTGTCCCAAATATTATGGCATGTCCAATATTGAAGCAGTACGCATCAACGTTGTCTATATTTTTCAATCCCACGGGTGTACTAGTAACATTGATGAAAAATATTGCAACTATAAATAGATGCAAAAATGTAACCTTATTAAAAATTAAGAAAAAAGAACTAAAAAAGATACTCCCAATGTTAGAAAAAGGATTGATTAATTTATCCAATACCTTCGTAAATTATTGTATGTCATCTTGTTTTTTGTTATACAATGCGTGCCGGTAGCATATTAATTTTACTAATTGGGATTAGATTACTTTGCGTATCGTGACATCGAGTTCGTCCCATGTCACTTCTGCGAGTTGATAATTAAGTTCTCCAGAAATGTCCGTGAACGCCGCAGTTATATTATTCAGCGAGTTGGTATATGATATTTATAAATAATTCCATAGAGATAGAGTAATTGGGAGTCATGTAATGAAAGAGCTAATGGAAATCTCGACAATGTCAGGATTTCTTGGTCACACGTGTTTCGAGTATTATACTAAGAAAGGCGAGTACAATGAAGATGATACATCATCGCCAAGACAGTTTCATTTGTCTGACAAAGAACGAAGCCATTTCAATTAAGCCGTGTCGTCGGACTAATCGCAATCATATATTCTTTCAAAAAACGTGATTTACGATGCGTTCTGAAGAATAGGTGAGAATAAACACGCAATCCAGACAAGGAGGCATTCGGAATAGCCTTCAAACTAGTTATGCATTATCGGTTCTATTAATAATAAGCAAGCATGACTCGCCAATCTGCGAAAATTTCAGCTTTATCGATTTTCTGGCAATCGTGGCCTTTTCAATGTATTATTAATTAATTACGTAAGGTTAAGGTAATATGCTAGTTATATTGATTAAAGCAAATATTACAAAAAAGTTATTCAACGAAAGCGCGTATGAGTCTTACCGTTATTACGATTAAACATTGTTAACAATACAAACATACGACAAAAGTTAAATATGTGGAAAACCGTGCCCCTTTCGTATCGATCCGCTTTTTAATCGCATAAATGGAGTAAATAACGGAAGATGGTAATCGATAATTTACAGGTTCTTTTAGTACGATAGACCACGCGTAAAAAACAAACGTTTGACTTAGCGTTCAGAATATTATATTTCGCAGGATTTTCAGAATCGATATGGATAGATACTATTCTCCCATACATAACAGCAGGTCAATCGATGCAACATATACAAAAGTAAAGCTGCACAGTAGATCAACTAGCTCTAGCTTTTATGGTCAGTGCGCATATTCAATACTGATAGAGCGTTATTACATAATATTTACGCCGGTCTCTTGCACACGGTTACGTCCGGCCTAACCTTCTAATAACGCGAAATATGCAAGTATCACAATATATTTCAAATAATATTGTCACAGTACACACACACACACACACATATATATATATATATATATATATATGTATGTATATATATACATATAAATAGTTGATATTTGAAATATTAAAATCCCGATAATACAATAATAAATTTTAAATTATATTGACTAACTACATTAACTTAAATAAAATTAATATAACTAAAATTTTGTCCATACATGTTTAAATAAATTTTGTATAATATTAAAATTGCATTCATATTATATATATATATATATATATATATATGTATAATTAAAGAGTTACACATTAGGTATCGCTCGTGAATTAGCAAGGGTAATTTGTCAAAATTGGAGTCTACGACCGGCGCGAATAGAGTATCGCTAACATAATGTTGGACGATTAATGAAAGCGATACACAGACATAGATAAATATATATTGTGTGAGCATATACGGAGGCGTGTCCCCACTTCCTCTCTTTCTCTCTCTCTCTCTCTCTCTCTTCAACTCCCACGCGTTCATAATACATCGCAACCTTGCAAAGTGACATCGTCTCCGCCCTGATATCCTGCGAAAGATAACGTGATAGTTGCTTTACGACGAAAGAATGGAGACTCACTACCGAATCATGGCGACCGATTGCTTCATTTGCGTAGTAAATAGCACCTCGGCACGTTGCGAGGAAAAGTGGCAGTCTATCCACCCTTAATTGCACGATTTATAGACAGCGGGTCGATCGTTCGTCGCGACGGCGCGCACGCGAAGCCTATAATATAGTTTGTAAAGTAAGTCGTCGATGCATCGCAGGAGTCGCAGATAAATCGCGATCGCGATTTAATTATTGCAAATCATTTTATCTTGAAAATTGTGCTCTTGTAGTTACAGTGCGTTTACTTGCTGTTGAAATACATTTTAATTATCACGACTGTATTATTAATTTTGATTATTATTATCATACGCGATTAATATTAATTATTATTAATGTATTTTATTCAAATGAACTCATATTATTTTCAAAACCAATCGATTTATAGCAATCTCCTTTGAATACGAATAATTACGTCGTTACAAGCGGGTTTTAATTTTAGTTTCTCAGAACTTCAATATAGTGTTAATTGTTGTAAGTTTGTAATAAAAACATTTTATAGATGTCCAAATGCGGTGCTATCTATCGCATGTGTAGATAATCAAAAAGTCTCAAATTGCCATCCGTGACTGTGCTCTATAAAGACCTGTGGTAATGCCGGAATATCAGCTAGAAAGTGGCGATTTTCAAAGTAACCGGGACAACCCCCTATGTGATGACCGAAAGGGTAGGGCCGGAGATAGGAAGGGTGCGGCAGCCAATGATAGGTATTGTCCCATTTAGCTTAACTCACGTTTATTCAAGCTAAATGCGACCTAACCTGTGGTTTCTTTATTACACGCGATAACAGAAGATTAACATTAGAAGAACAAGGCAACCGCAAAGATACATGGCAGATTTATACACTAATAATCTTAACAATGTAGTCAGATAATCAGATTATTTATCAACGGAAAATAACTTTAAACATTCTGTAAAATTTAATAATGCTTTCCGCATGTATGAATATGCGGAAAAGAAAAAAAATAATTTTATCGAAAGCACGTCAGCGGTTTTGCAACATCAAGTTTATCGTCATCAAGTTCAGAAAATTGTTAATAATAAAAATTGTAAAAAAAGTCATAAAATTGTGGTTGCGTTCACAATATCTAAAATTATTAATCGACATGACTAAAGTCCATGTAATATGTCTGATTTAAATCGGGATTTACTACTGCGCGTAAATTAATCTTAGCAATTTTTTAGCATGTCAATGCAACTGGAAAATTATCTGAATGTGTTTTTCCCTTTTTTCTCTTTCTAATGTATAAACTACATAGTTTCGATAGTATCGATAAAAGTGAAATAAAGTTCCTTGCAATACAAAGAGTGACATATGTAAAGCATGTCCATTTCACCATTTCGATATGCTTGTTTAAAGATAGCATGAAGGTTTTTTAAAACTTGAGTCGTATTGATGTATCTCGGTCAATTTAAATATGCAAAGGTGGACATTCTTGTAACGTAACTTGTTTCGAAACATATTGTTATTTATCAATATTATCAATATTACGATATTATGAATGCATAACAACATTATGTATTAAAAATTCCTGTTTCACATTTTCGTAACAGTAATATATGTATAACGATGATACATTATGGAATTGCAAGTATATATGTTCTCATCATTTAGCTGTAATATTAAGTAAATTTTTAAAATAATATTTTGAGAACAATTCTGTTACTTTGAATGTGATTAAAAGAATTCTCATCAAGAGAATTGATTGTAAGATCCGAGAAACATGCTATTAATTTAACCACGAATAAATAGAATAAAAGATGAAAGATGAAGATGAGATGAGATTCTACTAATGTGATAATTTTTGATGCGCTTTTACTGCAATAAAAACTTTATCGAAAGTTTGCGAAATGCTGACGTGCCAATGCAATTAAGAATTATGTATCAATGTATCTTGATAAAAATCGGTTTGTATGAAATATTATATAATCCAATCAATCCAATCAAATGTCCAAACAATACCCGATGTTTTATTTAAAATTTAATTTTCTTAATGCAAATCACGCGTACTAAATACGTGATATGTTAATAAGATTTTAATCCTACATACACTTTTCGAAAGAATAAAATAAAAAGAAAAAAAGTATTACATATATTGCTCTTCATAAAATTTGTTAGCTCAAATAAAAGTGTTTATGTCTGTTCTGTATCGTAAGTACATCACATTGTTAATATTTGCGCAGAGATTTCCGTGTAAATGTCCGCGAAGATTAAATACGACTCGGCAAAAAGATTGAACGTAATTAAAAGCCATAATAACGAATAATATCTATATATTTTTCATATTCTAAATGAGTATTTCAAGGAAATACAATTATTTAACCTTAAGATTAGATGCATAATAGAGTGGCTATCCATTTCGGTCTCGAAATGACAGTGCACATTTTCACTCTCAATGTAGATTATTCGTGATATTTACGAGGATTCAGTGGAGAGAGAGAGGGAGAGAGAGAGGTGCGCCACCTAGCTTGATAAGATAAATCGTACGTCAATGGGATGATAAAAGTTCCATGCAGCATTAACAGAATAGAAAACTATACTCGGAAATGATCTTATGAGTTTTCTTTTTACAACAATTAGAAATTGCAATAAAAAAATGTTTTTGACGGAAAAAAGGTAAAATAAAATAAATAGAATATAAATAGAATGAAGGAACAACGTTCCAGATTATATACATTTGTTTAATTTGCTTGGAATGTAAAGTCGGTCGCAAAAGGATTTAACAGATGTTTCTATGATTTTAAGAATACTACTCGACAGGTGGTCGATTAACAGATGAGAGTTACGTGTCAAATGCGTTTCTATTCATTATCAAGCTTTGGCACAACTGTTTCTCTCAATCGTCATCCAATCAATCATCAAATTCCAGAAAGATAAACCGTTTATTTCTGTCAAATCAATTATTGAACAAGATAATTAATTTGCGATTCGAATATCGAGAAGCCGCATCTTATTCAGCATGAAAATCATAAAATATTGTACTCGGCTTTATTTACCTGATATCTTATCGAAAAATTAGACAAGTGATATGATGTCTTTTCCTCACGAGATAAAAGATGTTTTAAAGAAAATAAATTATGTCGATATTTATTTTTAAGCATGTAGAAAAAGATATTTAAGTAATTATGTTATCCAAACTAAAATTTATTCAAACTAAAGTTTTCTTTCACGTTACCATGTATAAATTTCAAGTAAAAATTTTGTGAAAGTTCATTAAAGATTGAATAATAACATAGAATTTTCTAATTTTTCATATAAAAATCTTTTCTTCCTTTTCATTTGTTTCGCAGAGAGAAAATCACATTGACTGAAAGATTCTTAGACCAAGACGGCGGAATTAATTATACTATACATCTAACATAGTTAATATTTTAATAGTAATATTTATTAATTAATATTATTTATAGTATAGTATTATTTATTAATATTTTAATAAAGTTTTTATTATTTTTGGACACAAATCGCTCCAGTGGTTATTGAAAAATAACGGTCCAATCGCTAATATATGTATAATAGTAGCTAAGAGGAAATGTTGCACAATCGAGTATCGGTATTCCTTACTGGTTATCGCGAGAGCCGGTTGACCGCTTCGCTAATTGATTCCATGAGACTAATGATGCTAGTCACGTTTATCTACGAACAGAGTGCGTCGTCTTAAGTGCACGTGCACCGAGAGCTTGCGATTATAGGCCTGGTAGGAGATACTTTCACTGCGAAATCACCGCGAGCAAATGATTAAAAAAATACCAATAAACAAAAGATGTAATAAAAAAATTTGATAATAAATGAACTCAATAATAAAATAACTTAATATTATTAATTATAAAATTAGATTAATAAATTGGTTAAAAATTATCAGATATATAATAGACATATTTTATTAATTCATGTTGCGTACTTTACAAAACCGCCGATAGTATAGAGCGTCTCAAATTGAATAGACACATTTATGGAATTATTTAATTAATTTCGAATGTCTTTTTTTTCTTAAAGTAATTTTTCTTAAAAACACTAAAGAAATTTAGATTTTATAAATTTATAAAATTTTATAATCAACCAAGATACCAAACCTTATCAAATTTTAGATTAAACATACTATTAGGATATCGAACGGTATCTCCATGAGAATGTATATCGCATATTTTAAAAAATATTAAATTACATTACATGTGTCGACATATGGTAAAGGAAATTAATTTTCTTAGCTTTCCTAAAAAGAAAAAGGGTCTTCATCTTGTTCTTTCAGGAGAAATCTTGATATTAGCCAGCACAACGAAGATATCGATCCCAAAATGTCGGCATTCATTAAATTCGCGTGGTATTGCAAATTCACATGCACTGATAAACACTTCATCTATAATGCAAATCGAGATAAAATCTATCATCCGCAGCATTCTTTATAAATTTAATTATTTTCACTTTGCAAAAGTGAACGCTGCGAAGAAAAATTAATTTTAACAATCAACAAAAAGTTTGTTATGTTTTACTCTATCAATGTCTCAATAGTATCTACGATGCCGTTAATTTTATCTCGACTTTTATTATCATAGATGAAGTTTATCAGTGTACATACCACGCGAATTTAATGAATCCCGACGTTCTGAGATCGATATCTTCATTGTGCTGGATAACGTCAAGATTTCTCGTAAAAGAACAAGACGAGTAAAAAGAATCTTTTTTTTCCAGGAAAACTGATAAAACAGTTAATTTTCTTTATATGATTATCGTATGTCGACACACGTAATATTTTTAATTTCATTTAATATTTTTAAAACGTGCGATATACATTCTCATAAAAATCCTGTTCGATATCCACACAATATGTTTAATTTAAAGTTTGATAAGGTTTGATATCTTGTTTGTTATAAAATTTTATAAATTTATAAAAATTTTCCTCAACACATTTTTGCTTTAAAAAAAGATAAATTCCAAATTAATTGAACAATTCCATAAATGTACCTATTCAATTTGCTCCATTATCGACGGTTATGTAAAGTACGCAACATGCAAGATCATCGAGTCGAGTTAAAGGTTCACGACATTGAAAATTGGTAGAACGAGCTTGCTGCATCGACGAGAATTCCGCGAGCTATGATGCCATGGACATTCACACGGTTGTTACGTTATTCGTTCTATAGGCAACGACATGTTACATACACATCCTGTCTCTCTATGTAACCGGCACTTTACAACTGTGTAGCGAACAGCTCACAAAATGAATAATCATAATGTAGCAAAAGCTACAATTAAAAGCAAATTTAGAACGTGATTATTTCACGTCTCGTTGTTTCACATTAATAGTGTTATAAAAAAATTTGACATATTAATTTGTTTTATTGTTGACAATTTTTTACAAAGGAGAAGTATATCGCATTTCAAGCCATTTCCGTATCGTGATATATAAGTAGGAATTTCTAGAAATGTCCTTGAAGAAAAAGCGGAGTATTTCTACAAAATTATTCTTACGTTCGACAGAATGCGTTTGCTCGAAAATATCTCACGATTTATCTAACAACTGTAATATGTATGAAGATACTATCGGGCTACGCTGAGCAATAAAATGAGCAAGTAAAATACATAAGAAGAACACTTTTTCTTACGTAGTACTGTACAAATTACGTAGTACGTTCCCTCTTCTTTTTCAATTAAAGATACTCGTACAAATTGATGAATATGTTACGTTAACGACCGTTTTATACGAAGCAATTAAACAATTGTTAAATTACATACAATGTTCTCACATGAAAAATATATTCGAAGAAGTGCTTGGTAGTTGAATGAAAAATACATCGCGAGTTAAGTCCTCTAGCAGACTTTTGTCTGTTTCGCCGACCTTTTAATGATGGTCAAGGCCGATAGTAGACATGAGAAAGTGATTGAACTACGTCACAGCAAACGATTGCCTGCTTTCATCGTTCCTTTTACTCCAGTGTGAAAGTCGTACAGCGCAAACGTTAAAACTTTCGTATCGCTAAACGTATAAAAATGATTAAAACAATGCGGTTGCTATAAATATAAAAAAAACTATAGCTATGACAATTTTTTAAATCGATATTAAAATACAATATAACACTTCCGTGAAATGAAATTAATTTTTAAGGGAAAATTACTGAATTGACATATTACAGAATTGAAAAGCTTAGCGTTGCCAAAATTGAATTGAATATATTTTAATGAATATATTATAATGTAATAAAAATTTGTTACTTATAGAGCTGAAAAATGTTTGACCTTTTATGTTTGACAATCTCTGACAGTACGGCGAACATTCTTCGAGCTTCTTACAAGATACGAGTATGCTCAACGAATTCGTAAATCAACTTCCGTGACAGATATAAATCAGATAAATCGCGATTTCGTTTCTCGAAAATGTAAACAGCGTGACGCGTTTTATGCTCGTTACGCTGCAAATCGCAATCGCGGCCTTCATATTTCTGATAACTATACGAGACGTAACTCGTTCTCTCGTGTACAAATCTCCACACGATCGACTGATCTCGACATATCGATCATTCAAGCACCGTAGTAAAACTGTTTATACGACCAAACTGTTTTTAAAGTTGTCAAAACTATTCTAAATAAGCAATCGAGATATCGCTTCGTAGCTCTTAGAATCATAAATAAAAAAAAATGAAATAATTCCTAAAATAATCAGAGAAATAAAAGTTGAAAGAAAAAAGAAAAAGAGATCGCAACAACAAAGTTAAATACAAGATACTCGACGTTTAATTTTCGCTTAAAAGAGACAACAATAAGAATAACAATTAATTTTATTTTATCAACATTATCGTGCGCGCGCGTTAACAACCTCGCGTAATTAACATCTATATAAGATAGTTAAGGAGTAGTATTATGTAACGTTGGGAGGGCAAGAGAACACGTGTCAAGTCATATGGCGCGTGCACAAACGTATCGTCACGATTTCGTCGTTGGGGAATCTGTTGATAGGCCGTGCGAAAACGACAGCGGGATATACGCTTCGCGAATTACACCCCTAGAGCGCACGAGTGGAAATGCATCCATTATTCAGGAACACCAGGGGTGAAGGGAATCGATGTATGTGACCTAATGCTGTCCGTGCGATCGTTAGGCGCGATAACCGCAGCCTGACGAGCGTATACTTCTTCAACGACGCGGAATAACAATTGAAGAGATTGTGGTTGTTTAATGCCTTACTCGCTAAAATACGGCAGTATTGTTTACATTATTGTGCGACATGCGACGCGATCGATGAGCGTGCTCAACTCGAATGATCGCGTTGGAAGAAAATTCCGCGAGAAATAATCTCCATTGCATAAACGAGCGCAATGTGTATGAAATCACAAATACATATTCAGTTATTATACTGTTATGCAATTAATTGTATTATTTCTGTATTATAAATCTTAATGCGATATATCGGAAAAAAAAATCCGTGCAAACATAAAAATAATGTGGAGTAATCTACAAATTCCAAGGCTACGGGGATTACGTGTTGAACAAATCGACGACTGTTTGCCTGTGCGCCAGTCGCGATCTTATTCCTCGAGTCACTTATCGCGCTATTTGCACCGCGATTATTCACCTGGCAACAACAAAGGGGTATCTTGTCATTGCCGGCGAAAACGCGCGCTCGGCGAGGATTCGCGAGCGGGGATTTGACCACGAGAAGGCGAACACAGCGACGACAGAGATTGCGCGACGACGACGGATTTGCATAAGCACGAGATGTATCCTCGACTCGAGCGAGAACGCACGTGACGCTGACGAGTCCGAGGTCATGCGACGTCTTTACCACGCCGGAGAGAAAGGATCTCCGCGCGAAACGGACCGAGGACGCTTTCGGCATACCTAGACACCGGCCGAAAATCATTCTGAGAGCACTGTCGCCTTTCACATTATTGCATTCTACAGGAAAACATTCTAAAAATGTCAAATTAATACGATACTTGTTGGACGCATACAATATATTTATATATGGAAATGTATGCTCACGTCTGACGCTTATACAATCATTTCGATTTAAATTAAATAAATTTAATTTTAATCAATTTTATCAAAGGTTTTCAACATCAACTAGAAATGAAAATTTCAAGCAAGACGCGACTGCACAATTTACATCGTTTTATGTATATTGATTTGTAGATGCAAAATGTCTCAAATTTATTTCAACGACAGAGATAACGCGTGATTTTGTGCTAACGCGAATGATTAGTAACGAAAGAGTCCTGGGTGTTCAAATCCCTCATCCCGCATACATCCCATTTTCAGCGGAAAGTTACGGAACTTTTTAAATCTAAGTGACATTAGGGATTTATTATACCTAACTGCCCATCTTATACTATACTATCTCAACCACAGGAGGCTGGCTCGGAAAATATTCCAGCTTTCATTTAAAACTCCGTTTTATAATTCGCAAACTCGAAGTAGAAATCTGACTCTCTCTGTGTTGAATTATGTAACAACTGATTTTAATTGAATAGTTCAGCGAAACAGAGAGAGAGAGAATTTCAAAAAATTTAATGTTTTCTAATTTGTTCTATGCCCGATGAGATTATTAAAGATTGAAAAATGATATACGGTTCGATATTTTGAGAATATGAGTATCATTAATACGATGCATCCGCAATTTATCAATCTGTTTTCGCTAAAGGGTGTGATGTTTGCTTTCGAGGCACCAATCAATGAAGATCTTTAGCATTGGCCCGAGCATTAACTAGCTAGCAGACGAGCGCAGC
Organism: Tetramorium bicarinatum; assembly: GCA_928718305.1. Lineage (NCBI taxonomy): Eukaryota > Metazoa > Arthropoda > Insecta > Hymenoptera > Formicidae > Tetramorium > Tetramorium bicarinatum. The sequence continues at coordinate 13,890,810 of OV788329.1, read as the reverse complement.
GAGGAGTCGCGATGTGTCAACTTACGTCATTCGCGAAGGAGCGAGAGAGTAGGTTTGCAACATGGCTTTTCCCAAACAAGTTAACTTTTTCACGATCGTGCCGCACCTCATAAGGTAGTGTCGTAACTCGGAATAAAATGAAACCGCAATATTTAATTAGGTTTACGTTAGAAACATTAGCAATTATGTTAAAAACGTTTTTACAATTATTCGACAAGTGACATCAAGTAACAAACGCGCAAAACGTTATCGTCGCTTTAGTAGACTGCATAAATATTATGAATACACAATCAGAAGGAAGAACGTAAAGAATAGAAAGAGCTGCGCAGTGCGGCGGTAATTATCGCTGAGAAGAATTGACAAGGATAAAGAGAAGGAAATATCGCATCGTTGACTCGAACCGTCTGTGTTTCTCGTTGCAAATCGTGTGCGTGTCGGTTAAAGATATCATTTTTATTTCTTGGAATACCGTTTCATTCTATTACGCGTAAATACCGTAAACTGCATTTTCAGCCGCGATCTTGTATGAAATTTACATCTCGCGAATTAAAGGTTGTTAATTAATTATGAAAGATATGGCGACACGAAAATGGACGCCTAGAGACCTATTATTTATGAATTTAATGCAATAATGCATTTTCCCTCGTTATTACATATCATTACCCCTGATTCTTATGTTCATTTTAATCATAGAGCATAAAACACATGAATTACATGGATACATTACATGGATTACATGGATAGAATTACATGCATTGAAAAAAATTCTGTTAAAAATGGACCAATCAGAAAAATCTTGTAGGATTGATCAAATATTCTGATTATTCTAATAGAACTCAATACTTTATAACTTATATGATAACCAGAATTCCTATTATAATAACCAGAACATTTGATCAATTTAATAAGATTTTTCTGATTCGTCCGTTTTCAATCAGAATTTTTTTTTTCAGTGGATAACATTAAATTTCGAAATTCTCTCCCCCCTTTCTCTGTGTGTCTCGCTAAACTATTCAATTGTAAAAAAATTATTACATAATTCAACACATCGAGAGTCAGATTTCTACTCCGAGTTTGCGAATTATGAAACGAAGTCAAATGAAAGTATGGTATTTTCCGAAGCAGCCTCCTTTGCGTATGCGCTCTCTTTTTCTAATATACTGATTCTTACGTCGAAAAATCTCCCTTCCCGTCGCATCGTGAAATCCTCCGGCTCTCGGCCGAGAAGCGACCCGAGAACGAAGGCAAGAACCGCACGTGTGTGCGGCGCGAATTTTGAGGTCAAAGGCGCGTCTTGCGTCACAGCATAATTTTTCGCGCGCGGTACGCGCCGCGAAGTTCTCCGCTCCCCGCGACGCGATTCCCTTTTCCGCGATCGCGCACGACGCGTACTCTCTCTTTCTCCGTAAAGCCGCCCACAATTTTGAAATCCCACGGTTTGAAACCCGCGACGTTGCGTCGCACCCAGTCGCATCCTTGTTCCCGAGGTACACGAACGCGGCTTATTTAATTCGCATTCGACGAGTTTATGTGTGTGAAGTTAGCATAACAATTGTCAGCATATCCAAAAAAAAGTGGAGTTCTCTTCGCATACAACCGAGTTCTATAGTTCAACATATATTTTAACAATAGTTCAGGTCATTTAACATAAATAAACGGAAGTTGAGAAATGATATGCTAACTTCTCGCGAAGTCAGCATATCATATCACTTTTTCGAAATTTACACCAATGAATTTTATAGTTTTTGACGAGTTCTATAGTTCTATAACATAGTTCTGACCACTAACTATCTGTAAATAATTATAAACTAATAATTATAATTATAAACAATTATTATCAGCATATCACTCGTATTACAGTGATATGCTATGCTTCTGCGATAAGTTCTCGGCTCGTTCGAGATTTTAAACAATAGTTCTCGACCCCCTGATAGTAGTTTCGAGTAGTTCTGACCAGTGGTTACTTTGAAATAATTATAAACAATTATTATCAGCATTTCACTCGTACTATAGTGATATGCTATGCTTCTGCGATAAGTTCTCGGCTCGTTCGAGGTTTTAAACAATAGTTCTCAGCCCCCTGATAGTAGTTCCGCGTAGTTCTGACCAGTGGCTACTTTGAAATAATTATAAACAATTATTATCAGCATATCACTCGTACTATAGTGATATGCTATGCTTCTGCGATAAGTTCTCGGCTCGTTCGAGGTTTTAAACAATAGTTCTCAGCCCCTGATAGTAGTTCCGCGTAGTTCTGACCAGTGGCTACTTTGCAATAATTATAAACAATTATTATCAGCATATCACTTGTATTACAGTGATATGCTATGCTTCTGCGATAAGTTCTCGGCTCGTTCGAGGTTTTAAACAATAGTTCTCACCCCCCTGATAGTAGTTCCGCGTAGTTCTGACCAGTGGCTACTTTGAAATAATTATAAACAATTATTATCAGCATATCACTTGTATTACAGTGATATGCTATGCTTCTGCGATAAGTTCTCGGCTCGTTCGAGGTTTTAAACAATAGTTCTCAGCCCCCTGATAGTAGTTCCGCGTAGTTCTGACCAGTGGCTACTTTGAAATAATTATAAACAATTATTATCAGCATATCACTCGTATTACAGTGATATGCTATGCTTCTGCGATAAGTTCTCGGCTTGTTTGAGATTTTAAACAATAGTTCTCGACCCCCTGATAGTAGTTCCGCGTAGTTCTGACCAGTGGCTACCTTTAAATAATTATTAACAATTATTATGTTTATGTGGAAAAAGAGGTCATGATATTGTTAAATGCTGATAATAATTGTTTATAATTATTTCAAAGTAACCACTGGTCAGAACTACGCGGAACTACTATCAGGGGGCTGAGAACTATTGTTTAAAACCTCGAACGAGCCGAGAACTTATCGCAGAAGCATAGCATATCACTATAGTACGAGTGATATGCTGATAATAATTGTTTATATTTCAAAGTAACCACTGGTCAGAACTTGTTTAAAACTCGAACGAGCCGAAACTTAAGCATAGCATATCACTATAGTACGAGTGATATGCTGATAATAATTGTTTATAATTATTTCAAAGTAACCACTGGTCAGAACTACGCGGAACTACTATCAGGGGGCTGAGAACTATTGTTTAAAACCTCGAACGAGCCGAGAACTTATTGCGGAAGCATAGCATATCACTATAGTACGAGTGATATGCTGATAATAATTGTTTATAATTATTTCAAAGTAACCACTGGTCAGAACTACGCGGAACTACTATCAGGGGGCTGAGAACTATTGTTTAAAATCTCAAACGAGCCGAGAACTTATCATAGAAGCATAGCATATCACTGTAATACGAGTGATATGCTGATAATAATTATTTATAATTATAATTATTAGTTTATAATTATTTACAGATAGTTAGTGGTCAGAACTATGTTATAAAACTATAGAACTCGTCAAAAACTATAAAATTCATTGGTGTAAATTTCGAAAAAGTGATATGATATGCTGACTTCGCGAGAAGTTAGCATATCATTTCTCAACTTCCGTTTATTTATGTTAAATGACCTGAACTATTGTTAAAATTTATGTTGAACTATAGAACTCGGTTGTATGCGAAGAGAACTCCACTTTTTTTTGGATATGCTGACAATTGTTATGCTAACTTCACACACATGACGAGTTTCAGTTCGACTACAAAATCAGTTAAAAAAAAATCATCAATCCTTCGTAAATTTTCTATCACATTCAAAACAAAATGTAACATCCCTAGAAAAAATTTCGTTAAAAACATATTATAATTATTATAATTATCGCTAAAAAGAATTGACAAGGATAAAACATGCACCCTATCCTTTTCGTTTCTGACTATTTTACTATACTACACTGAAAAAAAGATTGATTATTATAATGAACTGGATTATTATAATAAATAATAATCTAGTCTTAATAAAAATTACCAAACTTGGTGAAATAGTTTCAACTAACCATATAGGTCATTACGACAAAATAATGTTATAAAAATAAAATGATTGTTATCAAATGTTTTATTATTATATTTAGTAATACGAACTAAATATTTCAAAAATTGCTACATTACTAAATGCATCTTATAAGTTTACCTAGAATTTTTTGTTCAGCGTAGAAAAATTGTTTTGTTCTATGAACCAAGTTTGGTTAACATATACCCAACAAAATTGTTGCTGTAAATAAATATGCTATTTGCTTATATTTTGTTAAATTATTTTGGTTTAGAGAACAAAACTTTTCCCAGTGTATGCGTTTCTTTCTTTGCGATAATAAAACGGAAACAAAAGGAATAGAGTATACGTTTTATTTGTTTCTAATGTTATTTTTACTAGGGATTGTTAATAAGTCCATCGCACAGTTTTACATGTTTCATTGGGAGTTTGTCGGCGATTGAAAGCCGATCGCCCGGACGACTTTTTGAGAGACCACGCTGGAAATCCCGGGCACTCGGTTCACGGCGCGGATCTCGCGGAAGAGCAGAGGTCGTCGTCGCCGGCGCACGGTTTCTCGGTACAAAAAACCTGTTGCTTCGGCGGCGGCCACGCGAGCTGGCGCGTCCCTCGCGCGCCGTCGCCGCGGGCGCGCAAAAAGCGATTGCTCGCGGCCAAGTTCGCGGGAGTCACGAAACCGCGAGCGGCCGGCCGCGCCTGCCCCGTCGAACGTGAAATTGACGGCTCGCGAATTCGCGGAAAGCGAACGCACCGACGTCAACGTCCGGCCTTTTACCCGCTCGACGTGCAGGTCGCGGGAATACGGTGCGATGACACCTGTTACCTCGTCGCGACGGGACGTCGACGGAGTCCGGAGGGGAGGAGGAGGGGGGGGAGGCAGCGCTCTAGACCGCGTCGGACAATTCCTTTTTTTTTTTTTCCTTCCCCCAATCCAAGTACGAACGTTCCTCTCGGTCAAAATCATCGGCGATCGCAGAGACGCGCGCGCGCGCGTGTCGCGCGGACGCCGGCCACGATGCCGTTGTCCCTTTGTAAACCGCACGACAAGCGCGTTTCTCAATCTCGGGCTTGTACTTACCGTGAACGGCTAACCCCGCTCGCACGGACGTAGGCACTCGGCGAACACGGCGAGGGCGACATAACACGCGCACCGCAGCGAACCGGCCATATTGTTTACTGAGGAGAGACCCGACACTGCCGCCTGCGTTTACCGCCGGCGGAAAGGTGCGGGTGGCGCCATCTCTGGGAAGCAGTGTCAACCTGATAAGATGACATCATGGTCAGTTCTGTCGGTACTTTGAATAATTTGTAACTTGGAGATTGTCAAATCTATCTTATAGCCTGCGGGTTCAGTTTTAAAAATTTAAATATTACGTTTTGTTTCTCCCATTAGGAATTAAAAATCTATATGTTATAGATTTTTAATTGAAAAAAGTTGAGGATCCCCAGTTGTAATTGATCTGAATTCAATCTTTGTTACCAGCTGTTCGGGAAATGAATGGTGGTCACGTGTGGCAATAATTTCTTTTTACCTGTTTTTCACCGGTTGTTAGAGGTTAAGGTACCTTCAGCCTGTTCATATGGTTGTGTAGCACATGTACATACATAACAGTGGTTTATCTTAAGTGGTTTATAATTTTTTAACAAGAATAATGGCGAAATTTAAAAAAACTTCGCAGGACAAACAAGCGCCTGTTGTAAAAAGCATGTCTATCGTGAAGGTAACTGAGTCTCACTTAATTTTTAAGATAATGTTTTATAAAAATAATTTTTTAAATGTGATATTTAATAAGTCTTCGTTTATTTATTTCACGTTTTCAGTTTACGTTACAAGATCTTTTTCATTCTAGAAACGAAGAAAAAAGAAGAATAATGAAGTATCATCGAGTGGCATATTTAAAAATAATTTAAAGAAACTAAGTGCATTTAATGAAATAACACAAAAATCACAAATTGATACAAACAGTAAAACAAAACAAAAGATAAAGAATAAGAATAAATTTGATGCAAAAGCTCCAGAGAGATCAAACATTTCAACAGGATATCAAAAGAATAATAAAAAGAATTCAGAAGTGCTCCAAAAAGTACACATTAATACAAACAATAAAACAAAACAAAAGCTAAAAAATAAGAACAAACTTGATGCAAAAGATACAAAAAAACCAGATATAACAAACTATTCAAAGGATAGTAAAAGAACTTTGGAAATATTTCAAAAAGAACAAATTAATACAACCAATAAAACAAAACGTAAAAAGAGAAATAAAAAACGAAAACAGGATATAAATCTTGACCAAGCAAATAAAAATGCTTCAAAAATTAATGACGCAAAAGGAAGAAACAAAAAGTTACAGTTGCCTGCAAAGAATCTTGATCTCGAGCATAAAGAAACGAAAATTGAAAAACTTAAAAAGATAAATGAAAAAAAAATGAAACGGATATCATCTGAAGTAGAAACACAGCAGGTAAAGCCTAACAAGATATTAAAGATAAATAATCGTAAAATAAATATTAAACAATTGGAAGAAATACTCTCCAATAAGCCGCCACTAAAGCCGAAAGTAAGTTCGTTAAAGCCGAAAGCACAACTTACCCTAAGAGATAGAATGCTAACGCAATTAAGATCGTCTAGATTTAGATTTATAAATGAAATATTATACACCAATGATAGCTCACAATCTAAGCATTATTTTAAAACGGACCCTGATGCTTTCATGGCTTATCATGAGGGATATAAACAACAACTTGAGCAATGGGTGATAAATCCACTGGATGTTATAATATCGTCAATTAAAAAACTGTTCGTATACTCTGCTTTACCCTTGAAAAAAATTTATGTAAGCTTGAATCCTAATATCTTGGTAATTACAGGCCAAAAGACAATGTGATCGCTGATTTTGGATGTGGTGAAGCACGGCTCGCCACTTCCGTACCTCATATAGTACATTCGTTTGATTTCATTGCTCTGAATGACAAAGTGAAAGCTTGTGATATGGCTCACACTCCATTACTTATGAGCAGCGTCCACGTTGTCGTGTTTTGTCTCTCTTTAATGGGATCTAATCTCGGTGATTATATTAAAGAAGCCAACAGAATTCTTAAAATCAAGTAAGTAGCTCTAATGATACTCTTAATTGAGATGGCAATGAAGTAAGAAATTAATGCTTTTATTCCAATAAATTTAGTGGGATCTTGAAAATAGCCGAAGTCGAAAGCAGATTCGAGAATGTAAACGATTTTATAAGACTACTACGTAGTTATGGTTTCAAAAATACATGGAAGGATGTGTCTCACAACCTGTTCCATTTTATGGATTTTAGGAAAGAAGAAGATATAAGCATGAAAAGGAAAAATCTTCCTCCAATTACGTTGAAATCATGTTTGTATAAAAAAAGATAACATTGTATTGTTAATATCTTATTTTCAACACAAAATAAAACTTAAAATTGTCATGCAAAAACAATGTTCTGAATGTTGATACTATTAATTACCATTATCTTTAAAGTAATAATCTTGTATCAAACATCATTTGAATAATTACTCTATGTGCCTGCTTAAACAATGTGCTATTCTTTGAAACACATTGCTCCATTAGACACAAATTATTTATAATATATATTAATATATTGTTTTTCTCTTCTTCAATCTTCCATAGTAGGCTTCCGTCTGTTCTTCTTCGGTTCGCTTCAGCCTACTTTTCATCAGTCCTGATCTGAGGCGAATCGGTACTTTAAGTAATATATTTTCGCGTCTTCGAGTAGATTACTGGCTTGGCTCTTCGACGAATTTTCTACCGGAGTTTATTCCCTTAGGCGGAGATGATACGATGGTGGATTCCACCAAGAGGTGGTGATCGGGTAATAGGTTTTTAAACAAATAAGTATTTTTATTGTATTTGAACTTTAATTTTTTGGTTCATAAAACAGCGCACACTTCTCTGCGTCACGATCATCACCTCTTAATATATTGTAAAAACAATTCATAAGCTATAACATAAATTTATAGGTCCTAATGTCTATAAATCCCTCTGTAATTTTCTACTGAAAATAGGATATATCCAAGATGAGAGAGCCAGGATTCAAACCTAGAATCTTTTTATTTCTGATCACTCATGTTAGCCACGCGTCATCTCAACAATTTTTAAAAAACAATTTTATAAGTTTTCTTAATTAATATTGCATAAATACTTAATAAGCGCTTTGTTTTTTATTGTACAATTAAATAAAATTAAATTTCATAAGATTTATAAATCTCATTTAGAAAGAACATTTTAAACAAATATTGTTATCTATATACCTTCTATTTGACTTATATTTATACCGTCCAAAATATCTTCACATTCATCTTTTAAATCTTCTGCTCTTTGTAGTATCAAAAGCTGTAATTTATTATAATCAATGAGTAATACGAACCTAAAGTACGAATGAATATTTTCATATATATAAATTGTAACTTACTTTTGCTGCAGCTATAATTTGTATAACTATTTTATTACTTAAATATGGAATCTTTTCCTTTATTTCTTTGGAATCGGCTTTCGCTATAGATTGTAAAGTTTTGTAGCCAGCTTTGTACAACTGACGAGCTCTACCCTATATGATAATGATTACAGTAAATTAAAAAGAAATATATATATATATATATATATATTGAATTTTTTATCTCTATTTGAACATAATGTATAAAATGATATAAAATTAACAACTAACTTACTATTTTAACTGATGGTAGTTCCATCAATTTTTCTAGCTCTGATGGGCAACAATAAGAGAGTTTTTTACTAAAACTACTTAACATCTCAGTAAATGCCCAAAACTCAGGTAATTCCTATAAAAGAAAATTTAAGACCGATATATTTTGAATTTTTCTATTATATCATGACACATAGTAGTTATTATGCTAACTCATTCATTTACCTGACAAAATCTGACGACGGAAGATGCAAACATTGAGACTGCATTTAAAAGACTTTGTACAACACCTCTATTAACTTGATATTTTTCAGCAACAAAATAAACTGTATGATGATTCCATAAGTCATATATTATTAATGTTACGTAAAACCTGTGAATTACTCTCTTCTCGACAGACTATAATTAAATTTTCTTTTTGAGTAAAAAAGAAAAGTAAAAATTTAAGAATAATGTTAATTATCTATGATAAACTGACCTTAGGTATTATACCATCACGTAATTTATTTGCTGTAGCCTCTGTTATTCCAAGAAGTCTAGCAACTTGCATTTGACTTTCAGTCAACTCCATTATCTTGAATAATAATACAAGATATATAACAGCGTTACTTGTGTGCACAATATTAAATATATAATACAATATATAAAAACACAGATGATATAATATTACCACATCATAGTAGATACTGCCAACGGGAGTAATTTGAGATATACTGTTATAAGGTGTGACAAGATATAAAAGATGGAGATTATCAATTAAGATTAAATGCTTCTGAGCTGTTTTTAAATCTGTATACAATGTGTATGCTGTTTTTAAATCAATCGGTCCTGCAACAAATTTATTGTGAAATATCACAATATGTTTGAAAATAGAAGTAAAAACTTGTTATTATTACCTTTCATTGCAGCTTGTCCTAAATCACAAAGCTGAAATTCAGTTTCACTTGTAAATGTGACCGTTTTTTTTACTCCCTTTTTATCTTCTTCCTTCACGCGCGTTGATTCTTGAGATGGAATGACAACAGTCACGTTAGTATTACCAATATTACTCTCTTTGCTCTTTACTTTTATCACACCACATTTTAATAACGCTGTTATTGTTTCGTCTGTGATTGTCTTCAAATTAACGTCCATTCTATTTTGTTGAATATTGAGTAAAGTTGCAGTTGTCAATTTATGCAATTCAGATCTAGTTAATGCCATGTTTAATTGTATTGCACTTAGAATCAGATTATTAAGTCCTCTGTCGCTTTCTATATGTAAGCTACTCAGCGAGTCATCCATTTGAGAAGTCAAAAGATCTTTCACCTGTAATGTAAATCATTCTTTAGCTCTTAAGATAATTATACTTAATTATATTATACTTATATGCCTTCAATGTGTTAAGTCCTCTGTCGCTTTCTATATGTAAGCTACTCAGCGAGTCATCCATTTGAGAAGTCAAAAGATCTTTCACCTGTAATGTAAATCATTCTTTAGCTCTTAAGATAATTATACTTAATTATATTATACTTATATGCCTTCAATGTGTTCTATAATTCTTACTTTATTGATTTCTGACTTTTTACAGATAAGTATACTTTCTCCTAAAATTCCCATACCAGCGCGACCAGCTCGGCCAATCATTTGTTTGTATCTGGTTAAATTCAAAAATTCACTACCTACGTAAGGACTACGCAATATTACCTAAAAGAGAACATTCTTAGTAGTTATAATAATACTAGCCATCGTATTATCAGTTTTGTTGATGAATTACCCTTCTTGCTGGCAAATTGACACCAGCCGCTAAAGTCGATGTGCAACAGATTACACAGAGAGTACCTTCTCTAAAGGCATCCTCTAACAAGCGCCGTTCTTCGGACGTAAGACCGGAATGATGGTAGGCTATGCCAAATTTGATAGTTTTTTGCAAAATAGAACATAATCCTTCTTCAGTCTGCAGCGCGTTTAACAAGGTCTTTTTTTCATTCGTTTTGTAATTATACAAACTCCTGAAATAATAAAATTCTAATATTTATAATGCAATCATATGTAAAACTTTTTCAAAAGAAATATTTCAAATAATTAAACTTACTTAGGCAAGAGTTTGGCTAATAATAAAGCCACATTCTCACAGTTTTTACGACTTGAGCAGAATATAAGGCATGAATCATTTGGTATTACTTCCATTACCAGACCTCCAATTCTATCTGGATCCAACATTGTTATATCATCTGAGTACTTTATAATAAAATCATCAATATAGTTTTTGGCATTATCTTTTATGTACAAAGATTTTGTAAAATAAAACTTGATTAGAGATCACCTTGTAATCATTGGTGTTCATATCTATTAACAATTCCTCACTATTCAAGTTGACTTCCCAGATATCATTCTCACATTTCACGTATTCTGTTATTTTAACTGGTCGAAAGTTTTGAGAGTACGTGTCTGCGTTAAGAAACTGTGCGATTTCCTTTAAATTACCTATTGTTGCACTCATTCCGATCAAACGTATTATATCTATAAAGAATTGGTATTTTATTAAAAAGAAAATTTTTAGGAGATATTTATATTTCCTAATGATTTTATTTAAATATTTGTAATTACCACTGAAAAACATTATCTTTGTAAGAAGTCCTTCTAATGTGGCTCCTCTTCCTCCAGACTCTCCAAGCAGATGTAATTCATCAACAACTATGATACCAATCTAAAATATTTTTAATAAGTGAAATTTTGATCAAAAAGTAATTCTCATTAACATACGTAACTGCAATAATTAATTACTAATATTTCAGCTTACCTCGGCTAAACGTTTCGTTTCTATTAAACTATTTACAAGTCCTAATGCTTTCTCTATGGTACATATGTAAATGCTGTTTTTCCGTCGCCGTTTAATTGGTGGATAACGCCCTTTTGTACCAGCATATTCTTCAATTAAAAAACCTAATTTTAATGCTAATATAGCCATTGATTGAACCTATGTGTATAAATTTATGAACTCAATTAATTAATAATTAAATATTAATATAAAATTTGTATAAAATGCTTTCTCCAATACGTCAATTTTAAAATGTCTTTGTACCTTTTCTTGTACCAAAGCCACATATGGAAGCATAAAAATAGCATTTTTTTTGTTACATATAATTTCTCTAAACATTAATATCTCTGCAACCAAAGTTTTGCCACCGCTTGTTGGTAGAGCATAAATTAAATTCTTCTTGGTTTTAATAGCCAATTTTAAACATTCATCTTGCCACTCTGTAAGAAAAACCGATAAAAATAATTTAATTAAAATTGATTTATAACTTATGATATAATTAAACTTACGATATAATTCAGAAATTCCCTTGACTTCTTGTATCAATTTTTTCGCAGTATCTGGTAAACCGTAAAATGAAGAACAATTTGTAGAATTTGTTTTATTTTCTGCTTCTTTTGACACAGTATCATTTAAACGAAACTTTTTCTTGAGGATTTTACACTCGTTCAAGATTTCAGGTTTGGTTTTTAAAATTGGCGAACTCTCTCTGTTATCATCCTTTTTGAAACAGCTGTCTTCCAAGATATCTTGATCAAAATTTGTAGTATGCAAATATGATGTGTTCATTAATTCATCTTGACGTAATATATTTTTATGCACTTGATCTAATGATGCTTCCTCAACGTTTTGATTTACATTGTTTAATTCAGACGTCGTGTCCACTTCGCAAAACGTATCAAACATATCAAAATTGCTGATGTTGTTACAACTTTCTGAAACAATTTCATCCTCGTTTTGCGAATCAAATTGAGCGAATATTTGATTCATCAAGGTTTTATCTTGCCATTCATTCATGTTTGAGAATACACTGGACTCTTTGAAGCTAGCGGTTGTTACGTCCTGCACCTGCCTTTCGGACGCTTCTTGCGCCACCGAGTGATTGAACTCGCGGAGGGGCTCGCCCATTTCTGAAGGGATGTACGATCCATTGTCAGGTTCTATGTTACACAATAACGAGTTATCTAGCAGCAACAGGGATTCAACGGTGTACGGCGACTTGGATCTCTTTCTGTTGTTCAAAGATATTTCACGATTTTCTTTGTCGTCATGCAGCACTTCCATCAGTTCTGAAAGAGTAAATTTGTTTACTCTTACGTTTACCTCAGCGTTTCCCTCCATTGTTTAACTGAAAAACGATAAATAATTATTTTTTTACCTCACAATAAAATGTCAGATGCAGCTTTAAAATTAAAGAAAAAAAAAACCCCTCCGGATCAGGCGGCTGTCACTCGGTGCATTTTTTGCAGTGGGGAAATCATAGGTTTGTTCTTTTTCGACAAATGTTCTGAACTAGTGTTGCACTAGTGCAAGGAGTGTACACCAAAGCGTTCTTTTTATCGGAAATGACGTCGTCATCGCTGTTCTTTTTCGAGGTGTAACACTGTCAGTGCAAGTAGTTCAATGCAATAGTGCCGCACTGATTGCCCCAGGTCTTGAGGTAGTGCAACCAGTGTTGAATGTTAGTGAGCCAAGTGAAGACGAATACCTAACCTAACCAACAATAATAAATAAGTACGTATAATACATAATATGTAATATAAATATGTAAAATCTTTGTAAAATACGTTATTTAAAACATTTTAAATTTAAGAGGGAAACATGGAAAATGAAACAGAATTTGCTTACCTGAAAAAGGATGTAAATGGACATATTTTAGTAAATAATGAAAATGTCACATGTGTTACCAAAGGTATAAATTATTTTGTTAAGATAAATAAAACAAAATGTATAAAAAAATTAGTTATGTATATGTAAAAGATTATAAAATATTTGCAGATGGAATTGAAATCGAAATAAAATACGATGAAATAGATTTTACTTGTGACAATGTACAATTTTACATTGATAATAGAAGGATACTTGTACCTTTACATGAAAATACAGAAAACGAGAAAAGAAATGAAGAAAGTAATGCAATATTAAATAAAGAAAATATTGTAGAATCATTTCGTTGGTGTGATGCAACCACCAAGTTATTTCTTTCAATGTATAAAAATGCTAAAGAATTGTTAACAAATAGGAAAATAAAAAATAAAAAGATGTTATGGGATAAGATATCTTTACAAATGCAACAAAATGGATATAATCTTTCTGCAATACAAGTAGAAAACAAATATAAGTCTCTAGAAAGATCGTATAAAAATATGATTTTAAATAACAAAAAAACTAGTAGAGGCCGTACATCGTGTCCATATGAAACGTAAGTACTTTAAATAATATTATATTTATTTTAATGATTTTTAATCCTATATTTATAGTTTAAATAATTAAATTAAATTAAATTAAAAAATAAATTAAGATTATGGCCGGTATTCATAGTCAGTTCTTATATTTAAGATCATCGTAAGTACAATCTTACGTGGTTCTAAACCAATCACATTACTTAAGATGATCTTAAAATAAGAACTGATTTTGAATATTGGCTTATGTATAATATAATTATTATAGAGAATTGACTGATTTACTGGGTTCAAAACATAATATTGAACCATTAGCTGTATCTGGTAGACATGGATTAATTGTAAAAAAGAAAATGACAAACACAACTTTGTAAGTAAATACTTAAGTCTTAATTTTTAAATATATAAAATTAAATAATATAGTATTTTACTTATGTACTAAATAAAATATATTTTATTAATATAAGCCTTTATAATATTAAAATTAATGTAAATTTTCATTTTATGTATTGAGATTGTTTTATCCACTTATTAACATTATTCATTAACAGATCTATGGATGATACAACCGAACCAGATATCTTGATTCATAGAACAGAAGAAACTCAAGAAACAAAAGAACAAGACCAACAAGAAGATCACGTTCAAACAATAGAAGACCATGTCCAAACAGCACGTCAGCACAACAGAACGTCAAATAGAAGAACATATTCAAAGAACAAAAGAACACATCCAAACAATAGAACATGTCCAACCTATAGAAGAACCAAGTACTTCAAAACAGATTATGTCAAACAACGTTTTAAATAATGTCAATCAAGTAAGTCCAAAAAAGTATATTGTATTAATATTTTCAAAAAATAATGTTGATATAATCGATAATGTATGTATTGTAGAAATTATCAAGAAAGATCGAAAAAAAAATATGGGGATAACAGCTCGATTTTTAAATACATGTCAAAACACTATGGAAAAACTAACATCTGATATGCAAGAAGAAAGAATTGTAAGATCTAGTACACAAAAACAGATATTAGAAGGATATAAAAAATAAGGCTTACATATGAAGAATGTGTAAAACAAATGACAATAGCAAATCAATTAAGAAAAGAGAAAAATCAACTTTTAAAAGAATTTATAAAAGATATTAAAAAGTAAAAAAAGTTAAAAATATATATATCATATAGTATAAAGAAAGTAAAGTTTATATAAAAATGTTCTTATTATTATAAAGTAATTTATGCAATTCATTTATGTTTAAAGATTGTGATTTACTATTAAATATGCAAATATTTATTTTTTTGTTTAAATTTTTTATTTTTTATTTTTTATGTTATGAAAAACTGGGTAAAATATAAGATTGATATAAAATGATAAGACTGATTACATAGTAATAATAAAACATACTAAAATAACTAATAGTGTTTATTTTCCTATGTACAAATTCCTTATATATATTTTTATATACAAAATTATTATGTATTAAGTAATCGACATATTTCATCGCGAATTTGACTTCCATTTTCAAATATATTTTCATATATATTTTTATATACAAAATTATGTATTAAGTAATCGACATATTTCATCGCGAATTTGATTTCCATTTTCAAATTCTCTTGGTAAGTCATCAATTTCTATAGGATGGTTTAATAGTTCATTATCAGGATATTCATCATTCATTGGTGCTTCAAAATATTCAAATTCTTCCATATTTGCCATGTTGTGCAACACACAACACGCATGTATTACTTGTACCATACGTATGATATCTCTTAACTTAAAATGATATAGTTGTCGAAAACGTTGTTTAAGACAACCAAATACATTTTCAATAACTACACGACAGGAACTTAATTTACTATTAAAAATCCTTTGTGCTCGCGTTAAATGTCCGTTGTCTTTATATGGTACAAGTAATTGTTTAAGACAAGGATACGCACTATCGCCCAAGATATAATAATTATCTACAAAAAGATAGATTTAAGCAATAAGATAGATATATAATAATAACGTATCAATTAATTATATCTTTTATAAATCTTATTATTTCTTACTTCCACAAAGTTCATGCAGATCGTTACGTATTGGTGAATTTCGAAAAACTCTAGCATCATGTACAGAACCGGGAAATCCAATAAAAACATCTATAAATTTCAGTTTGTGATTTACAACTCCTTGGATGTGTAATGAAAAATATTGTTTTCTATTGATGTATAAATCAGGATCCTCTATTGGCTTATCAATTCTAATATGAGACCCATCAATAGCACCTAGAAGAAAAATATCATATAAGAATGCATTGTTTCATATAAATTCATAAAAACAAAATTGTTTTAAGAATATATAAATGTAAATATATTACCAATTATATTAGGAAATCCTTTCTTTTCTTCAAAAAAGGCAGCAGTTTCTTGCTTTTCAGCTAAATTAGGATATTTAATAATATTTGGTGCAAGAGACATAATGAAATCTGTTACTCTATTGATAATATTGTATAAAGTGCTAATCGTTATGCCGAAACGGTCTGTTACGTCTCGATATGAAGCACTTTGATGCCCAACAAACCATAAAAAACACAAAATATGTTTTTCCGCTGTAATTTTTAAGCGTCCTGCAATATCTAAATAGAAAATGCATAGTTATAACTAATTTTTATTCTTTTTTTTTTCTTGTTTAGAAAATAAGTTATCTCTTTATATACTTATACAAATAAAAATTATAAATATATAGAATTTTGTTATAATATACATTCACACATACTTTCCATGGAGGCAAATATTTCAGATACTTCGAATTGTCCAATCAAATTAAATGCAACTTGTCTTGACAAACGGAAATGCATGATAAAATCAACATTGTTATAATTACGCACAATGTTTTCTACATAATTATTTATTTTTACGTGTTCTATTCTTTGTATTATTCCTAGAACTGGGTGTAACATTAGAATCGCATTTTGATCTACAAACAGACAGATGTATAAGTTACAGATAGGTTAGATTTTTTATATTTATGTAATGACATAGTAATGACATAAAGTATTAATATTAAATTTGCTAGTATATTACCATCATTGTCTTCATCTAGAATTGGTTGTAATGGTGGTATTATAATCAAATCGTCTTCATCTGAAGAATTAAACAATTTCATGTGATGCGCCATGTTATTTACTGCACTATGGCGTTTTATTTAACTTTGGTTGCACTTTTGATAAGTGTGAACTAGTGCTGGACTTTTCAGTTCAGTTCAGTTCAGTTCAGTTCAAGTGCAGACCTAGTGCAGACCCAGTGCAGCGAAAAAGAACAAACCTCATATATCGATCACTCGAGTCTCGTGGTCTAGCGGTGCGCGTTCAAAACCATAACCTGTTGCGATCTCACGCGTGATTTGCGCGCGTCCGGCAGCATCCTGGGGCGACCGGAAGCCGAGTTCGCTGCGGAACGCGCCCGATCGATAGAGCAAAATGCCGAAGAAGAAGACCGGGCAGCGGAAGAAGGCCGAGAAGCAGAAGCTCCGGCAGAAGGAGATCAGAGCTGCCAAGGAGCAGATTGACCTAGCCAAGTTTCCTTGCAACACCGTGATGGTGAGTACCTCTCAATGGTAGCGAGAACGGCCTCACGTCTCCAATACAATTTTGTTCTCGCCACAGGAGTGCGACAAGTGCAATAAGAAGCAAAAGAGCCGTGCCTTCTGTTACTTCTGCCAGAGTTTGCAGCGGCTGCCCATATGCGCGCACTGCGGCAAGATCAAGTGCATGCTGAAGACGGGGGACTGCGTGGTGCGTCATCCCGGAATCTTCACCACGGGACTGGGAATGGTGGCAAGTAAATCTGCGTCTCTTTTTTTTTTTTAAATTTACATGGCACGGATATAATAACCAAACGCCGGAATGTTTTAGGGAGCCATATGTGACTATTGCGAAGCCTGGGTGTGCCACGGAAGACGTTGCCTCACCAGTCACGCCTGCTCCTGCCCACTGATGGACGCCGTGTGTCAGGAATGCGAGAGAGGCGTTTGGGATCACGGCGGAAGGATATTTAAATGCTCGTTCTGCGATTGCTACCTGTGCGAGGACGATCAGTTTGAGCATCAAGCATCCTGCCAAGTCCTGGAAGCGGAAAGCTTCAAATGTAATGTTATACAAAGTCACGGCCTCAAGTTACAGCTTCATTTAACTCAAATTGTATTTTCACACTCTTTGGAATTTGTAGGCCAATCCTGTAATCGCTTGGGACAGTACTCTTGTCTGAGGTGTAAGACATGTTATTGCGAGGATCATGTTCGTAGAAAAGGATTTAAATACGAGAAAAATAAGCCTATTCCTTGTCCAAAGTGCAGCTATGAAACATCACAGACTAAGGATCTAAGCATGTCCAGTAAGTATTGAGCAGACTGCATTTGTTTTATTATAGAAATCCATTAGATATGTTTATTCGATTTGTTCGTTTTTCCTTTTTAAAGCGAGAAGTCACAAGTTTGGCAGACAAAACCAAGGTGGTCCATCCGAATCCGATGATGAAAACGGATATAATTACGGTAAATCAAGATTCTCTTTCATTTCCTTGATGAAAATCTTGAATTCTCTTGATTTAAAAATCTTAAAGTTTAAATAATTAAAGAATATGTATTTTTAATTATCATTGAGAAAATATTTTTTTTCTGCGACAGAAAATCAAGAATCTTGTTATGGAACTGGTTATGCTAATGACAATGAAGATGATGACTATGACGATGATGAGGACGATGATGACGATGAAGATGACGATATAGAAGATGATGACGACGAATCGTCTAGCGGAGATGAAGAAAAAAAGGACACCAAAACACAAGAAACTCCAGATAGTAGTAAAAATAAAGCTTAACACTTATTTACAGATGTATAAAATAGCAATAATTGAAAATATCAATTGCTAAGAAATTTAACCACGCACAAGTATGCGGAAAGTAATATAAAAATTCTTGAAAAGGAATAATTCTAATATTTTGTAAAATGTAGATAGATTTACAGTTCCTAAGTACTCATATTTAATATGCACATATTTAAATTTGATAGTCCATTTAAAAAAAAAATAGAATGAGATGACTGTACTAATGCGAGATTGGTAACGGAGATTCCAGATTCGGTTCCCGATTCTCATCCAACATACATATATTTTCAACAGAAAATTAGAATTTTCTAAATCCAAGTGACATTAGGAACTGATAGTCTTATTCATCCATCTTACGCTACTATTACTACTAAAACAAATGGGAGAAAATATATGGGATACGAATCGAGTATTCAGCAAATATACTATTGACTATAATAAAAAAAATCGTGAAGAAATAAACGTTGTTTATTGTACATGAATTTTATGTAGTTTAAATAAGAATCTTATAAAGAATCTTACAAAATCATAATATACAAATCATAACACATACATTTGAATATGCGTTATACGCGTAACGTTGTGTATTCGGATGGGAATGCAAAAGTATGAGAACCAAGAGCATTAACACTAGGTAACAATCCAGCGTTTGGAATAATGTTCCAAGACAATGTTAATGTTACATTCTTATTTCCCCTGTGAAAACGAAAAGCAGAAATATATTTATCATGTACAAGTTTATCAATAAAAATTACTTTGTTTCCAATATTCAGTATTTTTAATTTTACCTGAGGCCTTTGCCATCATCCCAAAAGTAATATTTTGTATTCATATTCTTAAAATCGAGTACAGCATTATCTCCACGAAGAACTATCTTGTCCCATAGTACTACCTGCAATGTAAATGAGTTATTGGTTAAATTATTTAAAAAAAATATATAATTTCAAACAAGAAAAGAAAGACTTTACATGCTGTACATTAATAAATCTAAATACCTGATTAAATTCATTATTTTCTGTCTGATATTCTGCTGTGAGGTATAAGAATAACTGCTTAACATTCCAGTTAAACAATGGAGTGAGATGTAAAAGTTTTGTAAGGCAAATATAATTCAAGATATATAAAGTAAATATATTCTAATATACAATGTTGTTTTATAAACTCAGAAAATTATTTTTATCAAAAAACAGTCATTTTTTTTTAAATCTGTAAGACAATTAGAAATTATATATTTTAGATACATTTATATTTATGCAAATTAAATATTTGACTTTAACAGCACAAAGACACTTGTATAATAATACACAAAAAGGATATCAGTTTGTAGG
>OV788329.1:13845127-13870243 GCA_928718305.1 Tetramorium bicarinatum | reverse complement strand
ATATCAGTTTGTAGGTCAAAAGTTAAGTAACCCAAGTCATTTTTCTCTCTTGATGCACTGTAATCTGGTACATTCTTTCTGCAAAATAAAACGTACTTACTTTAGCAATTATAAAGATCTGAAATTATATATATTGAACTTTGATACATGAAAGCTCCATGTAGAAAAGTTTATTCTCTTGCAAAATACGATTTCTAAGTGCAATATGAATTCTTTCACAGTAACATAAGCGCAATTTAATTGAAATACAATAAACTGTGTGATAAATTATTATAACATCTATTAATCTTCGATACATTGAAGCAGTATAAGTTTTGTAACATTTGCACTTAGAACATGCAAGAAAATTCATTTCCTTGCACAGTACGATTTAAGTTACAATATGGATCCTTTGACAGAAATGAAAGAGCAATTTAATTAAAA
Source organism: Tetramorium bicarinatum (assembly GCA_928718305.1). Taxonomy (NCBI): domain Eukaryota; kingdom Metazoa; phylum Arthropoda; class Insecta; order Hymenoptera; family Formicidae; genus Tetramorium; species Tetramorium bicarinatum. The sequence goes on along the minus strand of OV788329.1, from coordinate 13,869,820 downwards.
CATAATAAATAGTGTAATAAACTATACAATATAATAAATTATATTACATTTACGTTTGAGATACTTACACGACAACTTTAACCGTATTTAACGTTGCGTTCGCCCTGTAATCGATAAATACTGTCGAGAGAAAACAGCAAAATGTGAGGCAGGCCGACACGCTTAACGTATATGCTAAGATAGCATTTCCTCGTGTTAGGAACGTGTGCATTATTGTGCCGTCTGATAGTCGTCAGTGATCGTGGTTATTCCTAACAAATTAAAGTGACTTAATCGATACAGCTGGATGGATCGACGGGATTTCTAACCAACGCGCATTGTTTCCCCGATCGGAACTTTCAACGTCAGCAGACTCAACGTGACAGTCACCGGTTTACGTTCGCAAATGAATCCATACGTCGTACCACGTCGTACGTCAAGTAGTGTGCTCGCGTTTGCGAGGGAGAAGAAAAGCGCACCGACGAAAGGTTAACACAATTTTTTCTCGATGAATTTGGGAACGCATCAAATTGTGAGAACAAAAGCAGAGAGAAGCCTGAGAGACGACACGGCCCGATTTTGGGTGATCCGCGAAGGCGATACGCCCTCTGCGAAAGTCGGAAAACATGCACATGAACTACATAGCCAATGTGCACATTTCGGCCGAAAGGTAACGCGTATGTGCATAATTGTGGTTCTGGTCCGTGCTATGTACATGAAAAGTCGGTAACATTGAGTTACAGAGTTTTCAATATGTGAGCGAGCGAGATATCAATTCTCATGAGCGAGCGAGAGATGAATAAGAGCGACGGAGACAATAATAGGAGCGAACAAGATGAAAATAACAACACGCCGAGCCCGAAAGTTCGAGGATCGGATCTCAGATCGAGTCTCCTTGCATGCTGTTAAGGGTTCATACACAATGAGATGAATACAAGGAATTAAATATAAGGAATTAGTAATGAGGAATTAAATTTTGACCAATGGAAAGTCATGCTTCCACATGCGTTCACGTTAAGGAAGTAAAAGAAAGTAAATTGATGGAAATTTAATTCCATATTACTAATTTCTTATGTTTAATTCCTCGTATCTTATTCCTCTCATTGTGTATAAACCCTTACTCTCATGTAATTAATTAATTAATTAGATTAATTAAGAGTTCATTACAGTACAAATTATATTTAAACACAGAGGTGTTAATATGATATTTATTTTTCTTTTTATATTACAATATATACATATATGTATACATAGAATAAACATTATATATTTAGAAATAAAAAGTATTTAGAGAAAGAGAGTGTTTAGAAATAAAAACGGGACAGGGGGAAAACGTCAAGATAATGACAACAGTGATTGGTTATTGGATTAGATTGGTTGTCTAGTACGGCCAAGCTGATCTCATTGAGGTTCCGATACGATTTTTTAAAAGAAAACCTACATCCAAGCTGTTCGTTTCCATGTTGTTAGTGCGGAGCTCTCTAGTTATATTATAAATTTTACGCGGGCATGCAGGGGGAGGGCTTCGCCCTCCCCCTGCACCCCGCCCACGCGTCATTATTCAATATCACTACTTCCACATAGGTTTGTTATTATTCAATCTCACTACTTCCACATAGGTTTGCAACTTACGTTGCGCGCTTTCTGTCATGACGCATTCACGGCGCATGCTCACTTTGTTACATAGCGTCGATATGACAGGTATCCTAACCCTAAAACAGGGCAACTTTAACAATTAATATCTCGCTTCGCAAGCGAGAGCGACACTTTTTACTGCCAGATTCGTTCGTTTTGAGCAAAAACGCATCGAATGAGCCTAATTTCATCGATTTCTGAGGTGAGGGAGCTAAACTGAATAATTACCACTTTAATCTTGGGTTAACTCACTTTTTTTATCGTTTCCCAATTCTAAAAATTGGGAAGAGCTGAAACGTAAGTGAAATCGAGATCAAAGTTAAAATCTGCACTCGTAGAAATTTGGACAGACACGAGCGGCTTTAGGATTTTAGTGACATTCGAGGCAGCACTTGTCGCGCGCGGCACGTTGGCGGCCCTGCGAGCGGAACCGAACTGAAGTAGGTCGTATACCGTGGACGCAGCGCTGAAGGAGAGTTGCGGCGCGGCCCGGTTATTTGGACACGTTTATGGTTATCAAGTTTGACAATAAACATCGAGCGGTCCTGCATGACACAGAGTTAACGATACGTCAACATGGGTGAGTCGGAAGCACACGATTCCCAGGGGTGCCGCGCGTTTATCCTGCGGAAAAGACGAATATGCCGCGCGTGCGGCACGTTTACGCTGTGCCGACCACCGTTGGTCGTCGCTCACGGTGAGATCCTGACGTCTATCTCGTTACAGGTGGGTTGTTCAGTTACTTCCGTAACCTGCTCGGCAGCCGCGAGATGCGGATCCTGATCCTGGGACTGGACGGCGCCGGCAAAACCACGATTTTGTACAGGTTTGCATTGACAGTCCCGCGTCTCGATGACTGCCTGTCATCTGTATTTACGTGATGCATCTATTGCTAGTCATTTTCCTGAGATCAGTTATCCTTATCTTTGGCTCCATTTTACGTACGCTTTGTGTGCGATTGTATTAATATTATCATCAATGAGATTGACAATTTTATAGAAGTTTATGCGACTGTTAAAATTTTAATAGTTAACTCGGAATATATTACTTTTGTGATTTTTTATTATTGTCATGTTTTGTAGCATGTACATATATTTAATGTTCGATCATATTTAATTTAAAACTGCAATTTTATTAAAATTTGATTATTCATGCAGATGCAAACTACAAAAAAAAATAGTTTTGTATGTATGATATTATTGCATCATAAATGTGCATTTTTATGAAACATGCATAATAATCACAAATTTAATATTACGTTAAGAATTAATTATAGATATATGTTAATAATGAAAAAATTTATAGTCAATAATCGATATTTTTCAATTATCTCTGGCCTATTAATAACCACAATAATTTGCACAAAGTTGATGGTCTTTTGTCATATATTATATAATTTAATTTCTATGATATAATTATCCAAGAGTACATATATTTTTATGTTGTATATTTAATATTATCATTGCAATAATAAAAGATAAATATTTAATATAGAATTTCAATTATGAAATGTGCTATAAGCAAAATTCTTTAGTCACGTGCTTATTAGGTTACAGGTAGGCGAAGTAGTGACCACGATACCAACCATAGGGTTCAATGTAGAACAAGTTACTTACAAAAATTTCAAGTTTCAAGTCTGGGATCTCGGTGGCCAGACGAGTATACGGTAATGTCCAGCTTATATACATATGTGTGAAAATTGGTCTTGGAGTTTATGAATAATACTGTCCTAAATATTTTAATAATGCATTTGCATATGTTAATAGTAATCCTTTATAATATATTTATTTTCAGACCATACTGGAGGTGTTACTATTCCAATACAGATGCGATAATTTATGTGGTAGATTCTGCAGACAGAGATAGAATAGGCATATCAAAGGATGAATTAATTCTCATGTTACAAGTAATCATGTCATACTTACTTATTGAATTAACATTGTGATTTTACATTTTTTAAATAGAAAAAAATATTTATTTCATTGCTTTACACTAATATTAACAATGATTTTTTCTAATATCATGTAATTAAGAATGTGTGTATCTTATGTTTAAATAGGAGGAAGAGTTACAAGGTGCAATTTTGGTGGTACTGGCGAACAAACAGGATATGGTAGGATGTCTAAGTGTCGCGGAGGTCCATCAAGCGCTCGGATTGGACGCTCTCAAAAACAGAACCTTCCAAATATTTAAAACTTCCGCGACAAAAGGCGAAGGGCTTGACCAAGCTATGGACTGGCTGTCGAATGCGCTGCAGAGTAGAAAATGATCAATATTATGTCAGAGTTATTTATATTCAAGCCTTACAAGGGGACTAGTCATACGACTGTCGCTCTAAATGTGCTACCGGATCACGGTACACGCGATGTTTTGTTTATTTATTGTGATTATTGTATTTTAAATATTTTCTTTACAATTTACAGCGAGAATATTCGAGGAATCACTGTACTTTTTCATAACTGAACATGTAATGTTAAGGGGATCATTTTATCTTTCTATGTGATTTAAAATAATAAACTTAGAGAATTCTTTCAATTTTGATTTTTTTTTGCACTAACAGATATCTCGTATGCTATTTCTACACGTAACATCTAATTAATAATTTCATTAAAATAATTGTCCCGTTATTCATTTAATATTGATAAATGAGAAGTTTATATGGAATTATAAATTGTTTGTAATAGCGACATAAGTATATTGGTATTACATATACAACACAATTACTAAATAAATAGAAGAATAAATATTCGAAAAGTTCAAATTCACGAAACAAGAATACTTCAAAAGTTTAGATTAGATCGTATATGTAATGATATCTTAATGAATCTTAAATTGTATAAAATTCTTTTTTCAATAATATGAATAAAACAAATTTAAAATAAAACTCAAAATGGATAAGATATAACAGCAACATTGTATTAGTATTTATAAAAATTGTTATACATTATAAACAACAAAATTCTCCGCCACGAAAGAATCGTTAATATTAGAAATGTTCATTTCGTGAAAGTTTTTATAAATACTAATATAATGTTCTTATATCTTATCCATTTTGAGTTTTATTTTAAATTTGTTTTATTATTGAAAAAACATTTTATACAATTTAAGATCCATTAAGATAACGTATTATGTATATGAGCTAAAGTAAAGCTAAAGTAACACAAATGTTTCATTCTAAGTTAAATTCTAGTTTAATTTGAGATTATTTTTACCGCTTGGCAGTAATTATACCAAATAATAGATTGTGATTGATATTTTTTAAATATTTTCCAATATATTTTATTTCCTGATCAATTTACTAAATTTTAATACTTTATATATACATATATAGTATATCAAGAGAGAAATATAAATACTATTTCGTAATACATATCAAATTAAACTCATAGTATGTAAATAATAATTTTGTTCGTAATAGATAATAATAGCTTTTATAAGATGAACCTACCAATGCGAAGTGTGTGATCGCTACCATTCCGGAATACCAAATCTTTGAATTCGTTTGATTTTCGCAGCCATGTCTATACGAGATTTCACTCTCATGTAAAATATCGGGCAGTCACGGCTAAAAATACATTTAAAAATAACTATTTTGGAGCATTTGTAATTACTCTTCTAAGTATAGGTATTTAATTCAGTATTTAAAAATATTCTATATTAATTAATACTACTAACTTAGAGCATATAACTTCTTGATGAAGACTCCCTTGACATCTTTGGCATTCCGCCCACAATCTGGTAAACTTTTCTTCCAGTTTATGCTGAGCTTGCAACTCATTGTGGAATAACTCGGCCTCTTGAGGTTCGCAATGCTTGCATACTGCTTTGTCTTCCCTGTCCAGTGGTAAAACAGCTTTACAGCCCAAGCAGGTCTCCTTTTTACGTGTGAAGGCCGCGAGCGCTCCAACTTGTGAGGTAGCGATGCATCTGGTGCGCGTATGATCTCCTTTCAGGAGAAGTGACTCGGCCTTTTCGCCAAGGATAGGTTCAAAGATACGTACAAGAGGTTTAGCCAGTTGATTCTCCAGATAATAATTTGTATCTATTGGGATACTATTTTGCAATGCGTACACGGGATCTTCCGCCTTTTGATATGCCGGTGTGCCTTTAGCTGCGCTTGTAAACACGTACGCCACTCGGTCGCCAAGTTTCGGCGCATTTCCGGCATCTCGTTTCTTCATCTTCGCCGCCAGTTCAACGTGCGCTTGCTTCGCCGCATAATCTGTTTTTGTCAGTTCCTTTGTAATGACTAATTGAGATAGATCAATACGATTACATAGAAGATCACTAATGACCTGTTTAGCATAATCCAGAGCGGCATTTGGATTTCTGTAACATTATGTTACATTACTTATTACTTATTCATAATATAAATATGCACAACTTGGATGAAATATGAAGAAAGAAATAACGTACCTCTCGATAAGTAATATTTGCAAACAGGTGTTCATCATATTTGCTACCAATGGACAATTATCTCTACGCACTGTCTCGAGACCTTTGCAATCCATTTTGTCATATTTATCAGGTTTCGTAAAATATAGGCCAGCATAACGTTTTTTGTTAATTAAGAGATATGGAAAATACACTTTCTCAAACTCCAGTTTTATAGGCTTGATGAATTTAGATGTCACATAATCGGCTGCTTCTTTACCAAGTTCCATTGCATCTTCTATAGCTTTTACGCCGAATTTTACCATCACGGAATCAGTGTCGCCATATATGACTATCGCATCGTTTTTGTATCCGTTTTCTACTCGAAAGTGATCCTCCACTTCTTGTTTTGTTTGTTCTATCATAGTGCGTCCATAAGCGGTAACACTCTGCAATTATTATAAATATTTTATATTATTTGATATATTTCGCAATGCTTTTTTGTTAAATAGGTTTCGATAACTTACAGCAGATATTTCCAAGCATGGCAATTTTCCCATCTGTGCACCGGTAAAACCATATACGGAATTTGCCGATACTTTTAAAGCGTACTGCCTACCATCAAGTACTTTTTGCTTCAACGGATCCGTTTCTTGCTTCAATTCTGCTTTTGCTTTCTTTCTGGCCGCTAATAGATGTTCTAAAATCTCCGGAAGAATCCCTTTTCTTACAGTGCTCTTAACAAATAATGAATTACTGGGAGTTGTGGTAATTTGATCCTCCTGAATATTGAGTTCTCTCTTTTTAGCAACGGTTAATAACGTAGTGTAACATAAGTTATGTGCCATGATAATGCTAGGATACAAGGAACTGAAATCTAAGGTAGCTATTGGATCATTGTAGTAACCACGCTTAGGTTCGATAACAGTCGCTCCTTCAAATTGCTCATCGGTACCGTGACCCTGATGCGTTGGCATCAAATAATCCTTTTCTCTAATCTGAAAACATTAATATGATTCATTATCAATATCAAGATATTTCTTTCTGCAATTGTGTAAATTTATTACCTTACGTAAAAGTTGAGAAACAACTTTGATTTGTTGTCCACGAGTCAATAAGCAAGAAATAGATACTCCCGTAACTCTTGCCATTTCCATATAAATAATAATACACATTAGCTTATCCAATAACCTAAGTGGTAAATAGGCATCTTTCAGACAATATACAGCGAGTCGTCGACGTGTCTGTGCATTTCCGTTTTGTAATCCTGTAATATCTTTATGCTGGACATCTTCTTTTTGTTCTTGAAGAAAATGATATGATACCGCGTTCAGAGTATAAGATCTCAGTTTATAATCTCGGACCAGTACCTAAAAAATACATATTATTAAAGCTATATAACAGAAAAAATCGTATTCTTAAATAAATTTTCTTACCAGCAATAAATCGAATGGAACTCTTCCTTCAAAATTAATTGATTTGTTCTCACGACGACCCATCTGTTTACTTTGCAGTACATGATCCTTGATCACAGACTTTATATTTTTTATTCGACCGAGGAAATTGAAATTCTTAACACTGAGATGTTGCGCGCGATTAATTAAATACGGGAAGTCAAAATTGTTTATATTATATCCCGTGAAAATGTCAGGATCTAATTGTCGCACAAAGTCAGCCCATTTCTTGCAAAAGAAAAGAATGTTATTAACAAACAATTGATATCACCTGATTGAAATACCAAATATTTTTCTTACATTTTAATTAACTTACTTCTAACATTAAACTTTCCTTGTCAAAGCTCAGAACCTGACAACCGACGATAGGCGCGCAAGTATTGAGGGTGAAAATATTTCTCAAAAATGGTTCAGATTCGCCTTGTCTTATTACCATATTAGCAATTTGTATCACAGGATCATGTTTTGCTTCCGGAAAGATACCTGTAGAAAAGATTTATAATTAGATTCGTGCAATAAAGAGCACTACATTTAACAAGAAAAAAAAATAATTACCTTCGCGTCCAGCGCATTCAATATCAAAACTTAGAATTCTGAATGGAGCTACTTTTGACCATTCTCCTTCCGGAGCATGAGCTATAAAAGCATCCCATGCAACATCTACTTCTAATTGACATCTTGTAGTTAGTTCCAACATGTGTCTATGCTGGCCACGTAATTTCCAACTTCCTGGTACTAATTCAATCCAAGAACAGCCGACAACTGATGTATCAACCATGAACCTTGCATTTAAATGATCAAGTGTAAGTTTAATGTTATAATTTTGATAAAAACATAGCATACAAAAGAATACAGTGTGCTATATCCACACTACCTGATATCAAAGTCGATGTTACTTTCAAATGCTTTATAATGAAAATTAAATGCGGTATAAACCGTGTCTTGTTCTAATAATCTTTTGCAAGGTGCTATTAATTTTGGAACTGCAACTGTAATTTTTAAAAACGGCAATTTGTCATTTCCTCCGTATCCATATACTGATTGTTTGTAAACCAATTCAACTGCTAGGATGGCGTCTTGTATATTATCTGGATTTGATTTCATATCCTTTTTCACAGCTTGATTAAGAGCTTCCTGTATTGAGAAGATTCTTAAGTTTATTACTGTTTAGATCAAAGAAAAAATTGTTTTCTATTATGATAAACATACTTTGAATGGTCTGCAGTGATTGTTCGTAAAATTTGATGGCGCTGATACGAACAGATATGGGCAAAAGCCATGAACATGACAACAGACGGAATTTCCTTGCTCTGTAACGCCAAACATCCTCATTATCGGTACAGGTCCTACTTTACTACCCGGCATTCCAGGAAGGGGTCTACCTATATACAAATTTGATAATATTGACACATTTTTAACTGACAGAAGCTATTATTTTTAACATATAATACATCTTAAAAATATCTATTACCTATATAATGATCAATTTCGATTTGCTGAAATGCCAGGCTATCAATTTGTGGATTCAAAGGTGGTGGAGGAGCTCTGCTCCATTTTGCAGAGGTATTTTCTTGTTCAGGCCCCTGCAAGCATAAAAAAGAATTATTAATAAGTAAAGAGAGTTATTAATATGTTATAACATAGAGAACATAAACTGTACGTATTTAAACAGAAAATAAATTTTATTTTATTAAAAATATGATATAGTTATACTTCTCCGATTAACAGAGACTCGTCTGGAAAATCATCTTCGTCCATAATGGCCAATTCTGTCTCAAACGAACTAGGTTTCTCTTCATCTTCATCTCTGACAAAATATGGAATTTTATATTATAAGAAAAATGATAAAGTTATTTTAGATTAATATTTTAAACAATAGTCGTAAAATATAAACATTAATAACAAAAATTTATTGAAAGGGTAGGATAATAAAAATTAATATTTATTTAATATATAGTATATATATATTTGTATCACATACATATTAAGAAATGTAGTAGCATCTCCTGCTACGTATGTTTTATATTTACTATTGTTAATACTATTATACTACAAGGTATAATAAAAATATATAAGAACAGGGTAAAATCAAATTCAGACTTAGACAAACAGACATTCATTCAATCAAATTATATTAAAAACTATTAATCAGCGTAATGTCATAATAAACTATTGTAAACTGAAAATACAACGGAGACTTTTTTTTAAGTTGTTTAATGTGCTTTAGTTTGTATACAGACACATCGCACTCCCAACAAGAGACAGAACGTCTACAACGGAGACAGAAATGTAGAGGTTAACAAGCGTTTCGTTTAATAATGAAACAAATGGTCACCTAAATTTAGGCTTCTTCGCCGCCGAAGGTGCCGAAAACGGTTTTCGATTTACTTTACTCATCTCTCTTGTCGTGATACACGATACTTATACGAAAATACAAAGTAAGGAGACGCAAAGCTCCTGAACAATACAAAGAAAGGCGGGAACGGTCTTGGTTCCATTGATTGATTCACCAACGAGAGACTATTAACCCTGAGGCCATATTCTGTACCTCTTAACGATAGTTGTCGGTATCGTTGCGCAACGACGTTAACGATATCGATAGTTGTCGGTAAAGGCCGCGACACAGACTTTTGCATAACGCATAATACATAACGCATAAGGAAATTAACCAATCAGAGTTCTTTATTTCCTACCTGGAGAGAGAAATGGAGAACTTTGATTGGTTGATCTCCTTAAGGTGGAAGCACATAAAATTGCATAAGCCATAAGCAGAATGTGCAGATACCATAGCGCATGCGTATGGTATCTGAATTTCTAATCTACACAAAAATACATAAGCATAGCCACAAGCATAATTCATTGTAGGACCTCCGTTTATTTAGCAAACAAATTAAAAATTTTTTATTTTTTATTGTTGTAATCGTTTGGGAATTATTTGGGCAAGTTTAGGAAAATATTATCATAATTTGGGAAATAATATTTTATTTATAATCGATGAAAATTAATTTAGCGTTTAGTTAGCAGACATAATAAAGGAAAAAAAAATTTTTTTTAGCAATCAACTAGAAATTATTTGGGAAACATGTCTGAAAAGTTTCAATATTTAGGAAATAATAATTTCGTTGTAATAATTAAATTTAATATCTGAAAATCAATTTCACCATTATGCGAAAATATTGGAACGTTCCAGCTGCGCACATTCCAATTATGATAATATTTTCCTAAACTTGCCCAAATGATTCCCAAATGATTACAACAATAAAAAATAAAAAATTTTTAATTTGTCTGCTAAATAAACGGAGGTAAAGAAATATATGAGAAATATATGAGAAGAAATATACCTGAGAGCGGTCATCCTGGCTTTTTTCGTGAGACCAATTGTTGGCCTAGCATCCGCGCCAAACGTGGATGTAGAACTACGTGGCCACGTTCTCTGTCGATAAATCGCTTCGTTGTATGGTGTTTCGCCGAGCTAAATCCATGTCGATAAATCACTTTTTGGTGTTTTTATGCCATATATTTACAATTTGTGGATATTCCGCGAATTTTATTAATAAATTATTAATAAAAATCATGAAGATTTGATCATCACAGATTTGACTTACGACGGGAAAACATACTCGTGTTCAAATTGAAATTCACATTGTTAGGATCCGAGGGCGGAATATAATATTTTAGTTGTGATAAATCGCAACGATATTGCAAATCAACTATCAATCAAATCAATACTAAAATATTCGATCAATTTGGGTATTAGAATTGGAGCTGTAGCCTGGTCAGGATATATTTGAAAGCACATCTTATTATTATTTCTGCAATGATAGCACAAAATCTCGTTTTAAAATCTATAAGAATTTTCGACTTTTACACTGATACTGCGATAATACGAATTTTTGCTGGATTATATACATCTAAAGGACATTTGAGGCAGAGAATATCAGAATGTTTATACACAATATTATGTTTTGTAGGTATATAGAAATGGAGGATACCTGATGTGATGGATATACGATAGTAATTGTAATATTTACAAAATTAGCGTAATAATTTATCATAAACATCTAGACCGATGAACTCTGCAATTAAATTTATTCCAACAAGTAACGTAACGACTAAGTATCCCGCCAATATTCTATCCTTTGTGTACGCTGTATTTAAATTTATTTCAATTTATGACTATAGTGTTTTAATATATGTAATATAAGCAAATAAATTTGGGAACTGTTGTAATAATATAATTCTTTATATAATTATACGCGTACATCGATATAAAAATGCATTCTATTCGATATTTCCAACAGGCACGGCAGCAGTTTTAATTAAAATCCGTTCATCTAAGACTTATTATTTTATTATTATTTTACTAAACTTTATTTTAAAATATTTTTAAAATGTCAAAACCAATCGTAGTTAATGTTGTCTCCACTTTTGAATTTTTGTCATTATTCCGCGGGACACGATCGACGCAAGATAGACGATCTCGAGTTGAACGGCATCGCGACGTCAGTAATCGTCGTTAATTAATTAACGTAAATATAATTATCGTTTACTTGTATTTAGCTATATCTTGGAGTATTCGAAATCCGTGCAATGCAAATTTGCTCGTAAAACAATGAAATTTCGTCGAAATTTCACGTATCGATCAAGATCTATGGCGCGAGCGAACTGCAAGGAGATGATCGTATCGCGCTCTGCGAGCGGTCCACCTTTAATTTTAAATCATATTCAATCGTTCGTAATGTATTTGTACATATTTTAATATTAGCCGAGGAATTTATTATTCCTCTTTCAAACTTTCTCATACTTGAATAATCGGAGTAATGTATGTATGACCATTTAATTCATTCATTTCATTATACAGAGAATTCAGGTAATTTGTTGGACGCAAGCGCAAAAAATGCGCGAGTGCGTAGTATTCGAAAAAAATTTACGCAGCACTGCGAATTATTAATAATGTATAGTTTTATACAATTTTACATAAGATTTATTTTACATTGACAGATAGTTTAATTTTATATAAGATTTACATAAGAGTTTGAGGACTGTGCATATTATTTTAATTAATTAATTTTCTTTTACATTCACAGGAAAAATCTATCGCGGTAATTTAAATGTCACTTGTACATTATCGTTATTATTATTAGATTGACAATTTGAAATACAAGTAATTGATTCGAGCGGAAATCTGTAATATAAAAATTCGTGTTATATTGAAAATAATATTCAGCGTTAGCGCGCGGGGCACTCGACGGCGCGTCACACGGCGCTGGCACGGCGCCTGCGCGCCGCTGACTCAGCGGCGGTAGGCGGCTCGACGCGCCCGGCGCGCCGCTGACTCGGCAGTTCCCGCGCAGCCGGCGCAGCAGTCGTATCGAGTGTTGATTTACTTGATCGTCGAGCTCACAGGTATCGAAGGTTCGTTTACCGAACGCGATATTTTACGAAATACAAATTATTTCGCTATCGCGCGACGATTCAATTGGACTGATTTGTGATACAAACATAGTGTTTGTAATTTTTATAATGTGTAATCTTCGTAAATCTCTCGTGCAACGAATCACGCTATAAGTATCGGAGTGAAGTTAACAGTGCTAATTTCGACGCCGGCGACGAATGAAAAAATGTTGCAAGTGCGAATGGATTGAGTGGCATCGCCATACGCTCGCGTAGTGAAATATAACTGTGCTGCTTGGAGATTCGCGTTAATCGAGTGTCACATGTGTCAGGATTTATATCGGCGATCTCCTTCAAGGCTCACGAGATTCGAGAAAGTGACGGCGAACGTACTTTGCAGTGCTATGTCGTGGCTGTGTCTTCAAGATTTTCGTAAGTCCGCCTATTCATTCTCGTTATAAGTTATAATGTAAAATGATGATCGCGTTCGGAAAGTCACAAACTGCTCGCGTCTTTCGAAACGAAAAATGAAAAAGAATGCATGGAAACGCGCGCGGTTCTTCATCGTCGCTCATTGCGATCGTAATTTTCGTGATCGAGTGTTCCGTGTACCGAGACGCGATTATATTTTACAAACAATTAACTGTCGACTGTGTGAATAATTCACTCTCTCGATCAACGATCTATACTATAGAAAATCATAAATCGAATTATTTTAACAGTGCAGACGGACGTTGACTCGCGTCGCCATGAACGCGGTGAACACGCAACGCGACGAATCGGAATAATACGCGGCATCGCGGTTCTCTCAAATTTCGACGAGAAATCTTTACTGGAAAACATTTAAATATTTCGGAGAATATGACGTCATTGTGTTCGAAGAATGATACGCGGCGCGCTTTGTCAGGACAGGTCAGCGAGCAGTGTAATGCCGTTCTGTGCGTCGTAACCTTGAGATTTCTCTCGAGATCGCTCTTTTCATATACAATACGCATTTACGCATCGCGCGATGTTGTTCGGCAGTATCGAAGTGATGTGAGTGACTTGATTGAAAAGTACGAACTTGGCACGCAATCCCGTCGTTCGTGCGCGAATCGAAGTGACACGTACGCGACACGCGACGGCAGTGGCGAACTTGAATCGCAATTTCGCATATTTTCGCACGATCGCGTCGTACGCAACGTTATCGTTCCATTCTAAAAAACGCGCGTCGTCCTTGCGAACATGTCGCGCGAGTGAAATTAGTTATTACGTTACAATTAACGAACTCTATGTGATGGATATTTCGCGAGCTCCATTCGTTCGTTACGTTAGAGATTAATAAAAAAATGTGAGTTCGCGTATATCGTTCCATTGGCATATTCTTCGTGCTAGTATGTATTTTTTTAATTTGACACTATTCTCATGAAATTTTCTTCGCGTGCATTAATTTTTTATTCGATTTAAACGTTATAATTCCGACTGTCTTACCGTTTGCGGAGAATACGGAGTAACACGCGAATCGCCAGCTAAATCGTTTAAAGCAGTGAAGTGTCATACACGTCACGTGTGAAACATTTCATAAATATTTTGTATTAAGTATTTCGCGAAAAAGTACATCGCATTTTTAACATCGAAAGTGTCGAACCCGTAAATATATCGTACGATTTTACTGTTATTAAATTAATACAATTAAAATCGTAAGTGGATACGTTTATATAAAATATTACGTTAAAGATTTAAAAATTTTCTTTAACGGAGTTTTAAGACGTTGCGTATTTAACAAAACGAAAGATTTCGATGTATAAATTGCGCTTTGTTTTTCAACTTTGCAGTTTCTTTAATTTCGGAAGTGCCGTACAAGTTTCGCGAGTGAATGTTACGTGAGTGCAAGGAATCTGAGAGGAGGAGGAGGAGGAGGCTTGGGAGACATCGAGAGACGGCGGAGCAACTATGAGGTAAGCGATATTTTATTTTATTTCATATTTGCTTTTTTATATATTATTACGTCTTACGTATGTATATATCCGTGTATGTGAAATTAATAAGTTCCGAAATATTTATAATATATCGTTCTCCGTTCTCCATTTTAAAATATTTTCATTTGAAATAATTACATATATGTATTCTAATATAAAATTAAGTTAATTTTAATAATATTCGTACAAAGTCTTGTGAATGCAGATAGCACAACGCTAAGATAATATAATAAGAAGATATAATAATAAATAGTTACAAAATTTAACATTTGCAATATTTGCAATTTGAAATTAAAATTATACTTTTCATTTACCTTTCTTTACCTTGAATTTTTTTTTTCATTTGATTGAGTAAGATTATAAAAATTATTTTTTTTCCGAGAAATATCACTGAATTTTTCAATTACACGCATACATTTTATTTTTTTTTTTGAAGAATTATATAAAACGATTTATTTGAAAATTACTAATTTTATAATATTATCTATACTGAAATATATATACATATGTATACTACTATTAGTTTTCTTCAATAATATTTTCGTAGCTCGTTTATTTATATTGATATACATATGATTTTATATTATCTAGTACAAAGTAAAATATTCCCTCCCATGGGTACGACCTTGGCGTGGTGGGAGGGCTCTAGTACTCAAAGAATATTACCCAAGCAAAACTTTGTTCTGCTTGGACAATATTCAGAGGAAGCTAACGTACCCTCGTCGTCGATTTAATTAAATGAACGAACCGCAGCCGGTTCGTCGGGTTTGCTTCGGGAGTGCCGTTCAAGTAATCGGACGAATAAAACTTATATAAAAAATAAGCGTTTGTAATTAATAAAGCCGCGTTCGCGAGTGCGCGTAATAAGTAAATTTATGGCCAAAATAATTTTGGCGTTTTGCGTGTGTCCTGTGAAAGAACAAGTATCTGAGAGGAGAAGAAGGTCTAGGACAGACATCGGGTTTCGGCGTACCAACCTTTGGGTGAGTATTGTCTCTTATCTATATGAAATTAGTAGTATTTCTGATTAAATTAAATTATTTCACCTGAATCAATTAATAATTATAAGAGAAAGGGTAATTATCTAAAAATTTTATAATAGTTTTTCATTCTTATAAAGATATTTTCAAACAATATATAATTGTCTTAGTAAATATTTCACTTAAAGTCCCGAATTAAATTTTTATAAATGAGTATAAGAATTAATTTTTTAAACATTGATTGTTTTGAACGTTTTTTTAATGTGAATTTTATATTTGTATGTTGCAGTGCCATTGCCTGATGACAACTCCCGAATATCCTGAGAGGAGGAGGAGGAGGAGGTCTAGGACAGACATCGGGCTCCGGCGGAGCAACCTTGGAGTGAGTATCATTTATATTAAATTAATAGTTCTTTCCTATTTATTTTTATTTATCTCGGTAAGTTAGAAATAACTAGAAAAAGCGAAATTTTTAATTTTATTGTACAAAAGTTCATTTTGACAAAAATAATTTTCGAAAAATAGATAATTGTATGAGTATTTTATTAAAATATGCTTATTAAAATAAAAATTATCCTTTGAAATGTTGATTATTTTGAAAGCTTCTTTAATTTGAATTTTGTTTGTATGTTACAGTATCATCGTAGCTGCATCGCAGAGTAACTCCGCACGTTGCGCATCAGATCGGTGAGTTAAAAATTTCTTAAGATACATGTTTATTTCCCTAAGTAGGGCTATTTTCTTGCATATGCGAAGCTTTATTGGTGGAACAGCTGCAGCACATAGCCGGGGAATTGCCGCCCAAGTATCAGATGCGACTACCGTACGAATTATTGTCCGGCCTGGCGAATTCTCTGTTGAACGATTCGATCTTTGAGATAGTGAAGGGTCTGATGGAGATACAGCACGTCACCGAGAAGCATCCCTTCCAACAGCGGCTGCAGCTTTTGAATCAACAGAAGATCGAGTGCCAGGAAGCGTTGACGGCGACGATGACGGAGGAAGAGGTAGCTTTGATAAAAGCAACACTTGCCAAGAAGCACAAGGAGGAGCTGAAGCAAATGGACATGAAACTGGTCCTGCAACTCGATCAGAAGGTGGCTGACCAGCAAAGCATATTGGAGAAGACTGGGATACCTGGATTCTACGTGACGAGCAACCCAATGGAGATTCAAGTACAGATGAGGCTGTGTGACTTCATAATTAGGCTCAGCAAGATGGATATACCAACTTGACGCGAATGTAAAATTCTCTTTTTATACAATTTCCATTTAGCCATTTATCACTTACATGTAGCAATTATGTCATTACACTATTATGATCACATTTGTCACTTATTAATTAGTATATATTTAATATGCCATTCTAAAGGCTATGTTGAAGACTAAAGATTTATATTTATATAAAATGTTTTATTCACAGATCCAGATTTTCTTTTGTACAATACAGTTGTACATACATTATTGTATTAAAAAGTATTATCACATTATCACTAAGATTCACATCTACTAATCAAAAGTATAATTGATTAACAATATATACAATAGTTTCTTCGGAATAGAAAAAGATTTTTATTAATTACATAGATATCGTCCATGAAATATGTTAAAAGGAAAAGTAATACAAGACCTGAGAAAAATAAGAGTTTTCCCCTTATACGTATATATTTATATTTATTATTACATTACATTACATTATAATGATAAATAATATTAAACATATGACTATTTTTATAAAATATTAACAAAACATCTTTCCCTTTTAAGATATGAACAATGAAAGGTGAAAAGTTTTTTCTTAAGTATAATTCTTTCTCTCCATTTTGTATAATTATATGCAAGAAATATGAAATAAGATTTTTGTCAATAATATACTCTTACATATACTACTTATACAGTACATGTACACAAATGATACAGCAGATAAATAACGTGAAGAAGAACATATCTGTATCCAATTCGGAATTCTTTATTCTGTATGTTATTTTATCAAAATGTTGGCTGTGCAGATGGAACGCGATCAGTGACTGGTTTACCGGATCGAAAGGAATCGATCATGTCCGTTTTTGTGAAACATATACGATATACATCATCGAACATCGAAACAAAATGCACTTCCAAAATGTTCTCCTGTGCCCTTTAATCTCGGCCATGTCCGTCATTCCGCCGACGCCGAATCTAAAATATTCTCTGTTCAAAGCTCGAGAGATCGATTTAGCTATTGAGGTCTTACCAGTAGGCCCATAGAAGCACACTATTTTTCCTTGTGTATTGCCTTTCAGTTGACTAACAGCAATAAATTCTGTAATTAAAAATACAATATACAATGAAAAGCATTATTATTTAAATAATGTCTACAGGTATATGAGCACATTTGTGTACCAAGTATTCTTTTCTTTATATCGTCCATTCCGTAATGATCCTCGTCCAAAATTTTGACGGCATCTTGCAGATTTAAATTCTACTCGTTACACCCCATGGCATAGACGTAAGCCAGTCGAGATAATTTCTCGTAACACTAAGAAATACAAAATTAATCATTAATGTATGTAACACATACTTGATATTATAATATTTGATACACACTTGAATTCGCTACTATGACTTTCTAAAAAGGAAAGCTTATTCAATTCCTCCTCTAATACATCCATGACTGGTTTAGGAACTGTCTTGTGTTTTATTCTCTCTATATATTTTTCTTCTATCGCATCCTTGTCATCCTTCTCCAGCCCCAATTTTTTCTTAATAACTTTCAATTGTTCGTGAAGAATATATTTTCTATGTTGTTGTTTTACTTTTTCCTCAACCTCTTTGCCAATCTTTTGTTGCAGTTTACTCAATTCATATTCTTTTTTCAAAAGCACAAGCGACAACTTTAATCTTTTTAGAATCTATGAATAAAATATTATTCTAATATTTTTTCTAGATACGGAATCCTATATGATTTAATAGGAACGATATACTTACGTCCATTTCTTCCAAAACTTCCTGCAATTCCTGTGCATCCGCTCCAGTTAAAGCAGCACCTAAATCACTGAGGTAAACCGGATTATCCACCACTCTTTGTCCCTGATGCAGCATTTGCTGCAGAAATTCGCGATACAAAGGATTCATGCTGATTATGTCTCGGATTGTTTTGATAAGTTCTTGAGTCAATGCCTATTTAAAAAATATTTTTAGCAGTGAAATTACAGTTTCTCTAATAGTATCGTATGTAAGGCTAGGCCGTTATATTTTGAAGGAAACACTTTGTCTTATTAACTGAACTATTATGCTGTTAGGTAAGTAACCGTCTCGAGTGATTGTTATGCTATGACTGTTGAGAAGAATTTCTTGCTCCATACGTAACAATTGACAATGTTAAAAAATAAAGAAATATCACTAGAAGACAAGATAGATCCGCATTGTACCAAATGCATGTTTCACAAATGAATAACGCTTCATAAAATCAATTACGTTTTCGAATATTTCGAACTGTAGCCACATTGCTAAACTTATCAATGATATGATAAGTTATCATATAACAGCAAGATACAAGCTAAAAATCGATTGTTTTTATATATTTCTCATGAAAGTTGACTTAGTTCTAATTTTTACTAATGCTATTTCATGTCTACAAAATTTCAATAATTATTAATGATTCAATATTCTTATTAACTTTAAAAACTTTAAAAAAATAAATAAATATTACTTTCAATATAGCGATATTGTGAATCCTTTAAATATTATTTTATATTACCTTGATCTCCTCAGTTTGCTTAAACTTTTCATGTGACATTTACGACTTCCACCATTAATATAGGTTGACTACTAGACGAAGGGTTCGATGAATCTAATGGTTTCTCTATAATCTTCTCGGGCGAATCTATCGACGGTTTTATTTCCATAGAGCCCGCTTCTGTTTTCTCAGTTTTCTCAGTTCGTTCTGTAACTTTATTCTCTGCCTTTTTCCGCCACGATCTACGGTTCTTGGCACTGGTCATTGTACAGGGATGGTAATTGTGGTATTTAATAGTGGAAAGTCCAGTTTAAGCTCTGTGCAAAGTGGACAGGACAATATTTAAGCAGAACTAACCGAAAGACTAGAGCAACACCAAATCAAACAAGAAAATTTTTTTTATCGACTAACGGAACATTTCTACAAAATGTGATTTTATTGTAATATGAAAATAGCGAATACATTCCTTACTGTGTTCTGCCTTTTGAGTAATATCTTCAAAAATTTGGTTGATAATCTTGATTCTTCTGTGTGCCATAACCACCAGTCTTAATCGATTTCCCAGGTCCTGTACCTCGTGTACTTGGGCAAAAATTCCAATCGGATAAATTTCATTCAAGTTTTGAACAACGTCAGCTTCATTCCTGTATAAATTGAATTTTACATTTATTATTCGTATTGTACAATGGATAATAATTAATTTTAACGCTATTTATATCAGTATAAATTACTGCTGGAAAATAATTTTATAGCACTTACTCTTCAGACTTTTTTAAGAAAACTCCCACGTAAGGCTGATTCAGCTTTATCTTTCTACGTATTAAGTCTATCAAAACTGGATTGCTAATCTCAATTAGCTTAATAAACCTGGGAAACACTGGATTTCTATTGATAGCAACGACTGGAACATAGAGGCCATACTTCAGGTACCAATACAGTTGCAGGCAGAGAAGTAGAATAATCTGCAGATTGTTCTCCATCGCTATTGCTAAACAACACGTATATATAAAACAAAAAACTGCTTTCTCAAAAATAGCATTGGATATGTGCATATATATATAAAAGTATACATTACTATATTTCTGTGATGAAATATAATAATATATTTCATCATAGCTATTACACAAAATATAACAGACAGAATAAAAATATCAGTATCAAAAATAGTACAAATTAAAGTATAGGGAGGATAATGAATAACTATTACTGAATTACGAAGCAAGTAAATTATAGAGAGAACAAATTTATTAAGTTTACGAAAAACTAGAGGAAAAACAAGATACTCGAGTTTGAAAAAGTCTGGCAGGTTAAGAAATAAAACACACATTAATTAAGAAAATCATATAAAAACTCGAATCAATTAGGTAAAAAGAAAAAAAAAAAGAATTACTCGAGTTTGAAAGAGGCAGGCCAAATAAGAGATAAAATAAGCGATAAAGACAGAAATTAACTAAGATCATACGAAAGCTGATCGAACTGATTCAAGTAAATAAACTCAGTTCGGGGGGGTCTCGATCGGAGTATTTTTTCGTCGTGAAAAGTCTCACCAACGTGACCACGGGATGAACCCGGCTGATCCGCAGCAATCCCGACCTGTGACCCGGCGGCTCCGCTCGCACCAGCCGCGGTCTGACGCAAAACGGCGACGGTGCGCGATGATCCGAGGCCGACCGGTCGCCGCGGAAGAAGCGCGCGATCGCACCGCGCTGCCGCAGGATCTGCGGCAGCTTGGCATTCACCGCTGTCACGAGTCGCATGGTCCTCCGAAACCTTCGCGAAACTCCAGCCCTTGCTACCTTGTCACTCACGCGAGAATTGCTGGCCGAGCGGGAGGAAAAAAAAAGAAAGCGAGAGAGGTTAGGTTATGACACGCGATACCACGCGAGTGCGTAGCTTGGTCCTAACCTGATTCAACGTAACTGCGACGGAGTTGTATGTACATACAACAACAGGAGGGAGTGGAATTGAGCAATAGAAAGAGACAAAGTGAGAGAGAACTGCAAAAGTTTGACGTGTAAAGTAACAAATTGAGTTACTCACATAAATTTCAATAAATACGCGATAAATTATATGTTATTCTAAATGTAAGAAGATCATTTTGAACGTGCTGTAATAATCATCTATACATTGAAATTAAAATAATATTTGTAAAAGAAAAAAAAAAAATATTTGTTAGAAATTTATTAAACAATAATCGAAGAGAAAATAAAGTTTAAATTATTTTACCATTTTTCAATTTGCGGGTAAAATGAAAGGAAGAATTATTATTCGAGCAATATTTCGAGGACTATTTTAAAATCAATATATCCCTTGATAAGCAAAAATGAATTAATTGATACATTATTAATTTGATAAAAAATACATATAAATTTTAAATTATTATTAAATAATGGAAAGACTATTTATATATATTATGTATTATGAATATATTATGTATTTATTGAGACGCTTGATCTGAATAACTGTGGGAAATTCTTTTCGCTGACATATGATTATTTTTCTAGACCCAAAAGTATAATCCAATCAACGCGAAGAAAATTTCCAACAGTTGCAAAATAAATATTTTGTTGAAAATGGCCACTGGCTGTCGGCACGCGACGAAAGAAAGAGTGTCTTTAATAATATTTTGTCGGTGTCGTAACTCTCGACTGCATCGTAAAATGCACGCTACGCGTTAAAAATGAGTCACATACACATTTGATTTCGATTTTTATTGATTGAAAGAAAAAAGACGTAAAATCGAGAAGCACGAAAGAAGGCCGAGACTTTGAAAAGAAAGGAAATAAAGAAATAAAATATCAAACGCGACTAAACGTTCATTTAATTCAGAAAATATTATTTAAGGTAGAAAGTTCGAGATTGTGATCATTGACGATTGTCATTTCGCGTACTTTTCGAGTCTTTTTGAAAGAATTACCTCTATCCGTATGCATCATATTTACATTAATCTCAAAACGCTTATCTAAAAATTTTTTTAATGCAAAAGGAACATATTTGTTAAATTTCATGCAGATATAGCCAGCTGTTTATTAGATCATGGATAAAGGTGTTGGTGACAGACAAATTAATCAAAAATCCTGGATTTCGCCTCTTATTAATAATAATCATTCAAATTACAAAATATCTCAATCTACTTCAAAGATGGACAGTAATGAGAGCAATATTATTGATTACAAAAATATTTCACTCACTATGAGAGGTAAATTATTATAACAGCCATTATAAAATTTGCATTGTTTTTATTATCAATATTCTGCAAGATACGAATTTTATTTCTTTACAGGGAAAATAAGTTCAGATTACATATACAGAAACAGTGCAACGCAAAAGCAGCCTAATATCACTTTTGTGGAGGACACGGAAGATGATGATGAACAGTTCATCTTAAATATAAAAGCGATTATAGATAAAAATGACAAAATGTAACGTTTATTAATAATTAATTTGGATATAAATCTGCAGGATGTCCCAGTATATTCTTAAAATGCGATACTGTTTCACGAAATTCAAAATAATAATCGAGATATTAAATATTGAAGATATATTAGGCTGTGTTTAGCTCGAGCCATCGCTTTTTTTATATCATCTCCACACACTATCATTTGTCTAACGTTTAACATGTAATATCTCAATTGCGAATTTTGCAAAATGACATAGGTATCTTTCTTGTTCATCTCAATCAGTTCTATCTTCTCACGAGTGGTGGTAAGGGTATACTGGGACAGCAGATAATTATTGTACTTTTTCATTCAAATTGATATTTCGTCATGAATAGGCAGAGCAAGGAAAACTTTAGCATAAGAGATTTGCAAAGCAAATCGTATCTATCGAGAAAGAAAAAGTGTGCGTTCAGCGACGAGGATGAAAATCTGATGAAACGATTTAAAAGATCGGTGGACAAAAGCAATGCTTTGTGCGCAGCTACTCAAAAGTCGCAGCAGTCTGAGCACGGTGTTTCTGTTAGTAATCAAGAACATCACGATAACTCGACGACCTGTACCCCACAGATTACTCCGGTGATAGAATATAATAATAACGATACGTATTTCAGGTATATTCCAATTTTGTAGACAATTTTTAGATTTTGGACAGTTTCAAACGTATCGCGGCAATCGATCAATCGGTTGAGTTAACGTTTCATTTTCAGATGTAACATGAATGAACTATTTTTTCACGTAGCTTCAAAAAATGATCAATGGCCAATAACGGCAAATGCGAAAATTACCGAAATAGAAATCGAGGAAATACAGGAGATAATTTATCACGAGACACAGGATTTAACGCCTCCTCAGAAAGACAACTTGTAATTCATAAAATAATTCTTAGTTTATATAAATATGAAATATAATTTTTGTGATAGTTATCGATTTAATATATAATACTCTATATAAAATTATATATCTGTAAGCTTATTATTTGTAAAATATGTAAGTTACATGTGTTCAAAGTCTTTCCGAATTCTGATTCTATCAGATATATACAATATCGATCCAAAAATAAATGATAAAGAAAAATTATTTAAATTTGTAAAATACATAATTAGTACAATTATTGTAATAAAATTCTGATAATTTTAATTATATAACTTAAATTATAATAAATATATAATTAGATTGTTTTGTAATACAATGCTGCAGTTCGATATGACTTTTAACATGTTTGAATCGATATCTCGTCGATGATCTCATGAACGAAAAGAACGGGCGACATTCGGCAATCCTCGGCAGTGGAGACAATTCGATTTTCTATACATGTTTTTAATAAAATTATAAACAAATAAATTTCGGAGAGCTTGTGGCTATAGCAATTCTTTGTATACATAAACATCAATATATAAAATGCGGTGAAATAGTAAAAATAGTACACTACAGTACTATTATATTTTAATAACATATTTAAAAGATAATATATTTAAAATATTTAAAAGACTGAAAAACTCTTATGGACGATCACATGACTATTAAAATTTAAATTGTTAACTTATAATGTAATATTAATTTTATGATTTATTATTATCCCATTGTTTCATAAATATACATATTCAGGATACAAAAATATTTAATTTTAATTTAAAACTGTGTTAAAAACTAATTATTTAAATATGTTAACAATAAAAAAATTTATAGCGTTTTCGATTTATCCGACTCGACCCGACTCCGAATCGGGTCAAGTCAGATCATAAGTTCGATTGTATGTACGTAG
>OV788329.1:13638003-13844627 GCA_928718305.1 Tetramorium bicarinatum | reverse complement strand
ATAATATAATTCTTTATATAATTATACGCGTACATCGATATAAAAATGCATTCTATCCGACAAATGCATTATTTCCAACAGGCACGGCAGCAGTTTTAATTAAAATCCGTTCATCTAAGACTTATTATTTTATTATTATTTTACTAAACTTTATTTTAAAATATTTTTAAAATGTCAAAACCAATCGTAGTTAATGTTGTCTCCACTATTGAATTTTTGTCATCATTCCGCGGAACACGATCGACGCAAGATAGACGATCTCGAGTTGAACGGCATCGCGACGTCAGTAATCGTCGTTAATTAATTAACGTAAATATAATTATCGTTCACTTGTATTTAGCTATAGCTTGGAGTATTCGAAATCCGTGCAATGCAAATTTGCTCGTAAAACAACGAAATTTCGTCGAAATTTCACGTATCGATCAAGATCTATGGCGCGAGCGAACTGCAAGGAGACGATCGTATCGCGCTCTGCGAGCGGTCCACCTTTAATTTTAAATCATATTCAATCGTTCGTAATGTATTTGTACATATTTTAATATTAGCCGAGGAATTTATTATTCCTCTTTCAAACTTTCTCATACTTGAATAATCGGTGTAATGTATGTATGACCATTTAATTCATTCATTTCATTATACAGAGAATTCAGGTAATTTATTGGACAAAGCGCAAAAAATGCGCGAGTGCGTAGTATTCGAAAAAAATTTACGCAGCACTGCGAATAATTAATAATGTATAGTTTTATACAATTTTACATAAGATTTATTTTACATTGACAGATAGTTTAATTTTATATAAGATTTACATAAGAGTTTGAGGACTGTGCATATTATTTTTATTAATTAATTTTCTTTTACATTTACAGGAAAAATCTATCGCGGTAATTTAAATGTCACTTGTACATTATCGTTATTATTATTAGATTGACAATTTGAAATACAAGTAATTGATTCGAGCGATGGAAATCTGTAATATAAAAATTCGTGTTATATTGAAAATAATATTCAGCGTTAGCGCGCGGGGCACTCGACGGCGCGTCACACGGCGCTGGCACGGCGCCTGCGCGCCGCTGACTCAGCGGCGGTAGGCGGCTCGACGCGCCCGGCGCGCCGCTGACTCGGCAGTTCCCGCGCAGCCGGCGCAGCAGTCGTATCGAGTGTTGATTTGCTTGATCGTCGGGCTCACAGGGATCGAAGGTTCGTTTACCGAACGCGATATTTTACGAAATACAAATTATTTCGCTGTCGCGCGATGATTCAATTGGATTGATTTGTGATACAAGCATAGTGTTTGTAATTTTTATAATGTGTAATCTTCGTAAATCTCTCGTGCAACGAATCACGCTATATCGGAGTGAAGTTAACAGTGCTATTTTCGACGCCGGCGACGAATGAAAAAATGTTGCAAGTGCGAATGGATTGAGTGGCATCGCCATACGCTCGCGTAGTGAAATATAACTGTGCTGCTTGGAGATTCGCGTTAATCGAGTGTCACATGTGTCAGGATTTATATCGGCGATCTCCTTCAAGGCTCACGAGATTCGAGAAAGTGACGGCGAACGCGTACTTTGCAGTGCTATGTCGTGGCTGTGTCTTCAAGATTTTCGTAAGTCCGCCTATTCATTCTCGTTATAAGTTATAATGTAAAATGAT
This sequence comes from Tetramorium bicarinatum, assembly GCA_928718305.1. NCBI lineage: Eukaryota > Metazoa > Arthropoda > Insecta > Hymenoptera > Formicidae > Tetramorium > Tetramorium bicarinatum. The sequence goes on along the minus strand of OV788329.1, from coordinate 13,842,974 downwards.
GATCGCGTTCGGAAAGTCACAAACTGCTCGCGTCTTTCGAAACGAAAAATGAAAAAGAATGCATGGAAACGCGCGCGGTTCTTCATCGTCGCTCATTGCGATCGTAATTTTCGTGATCGAGTGTTCCGTGTACCGAGACGCGATTATATTTTACAAACAATTAACTGTCGACTGTGTGAATAATTCACTCTCTCGATCAACGATCTATACTATAGAAAATCATAAATCGAATTATTTTAACAGTGCAGACGGACGTTGACTCGCGTCGCCATGAACGCGGTGAACACGCAACGCGACGAATCGGAATAATACACGGCATCGCGGTTCTCTCAAATTTCGACGAGAAATCTTTACTGGAAAACATTTAAATATTTCGGAGAATATGACGTCATTGTGTTCGAAGAATGATACGCGGCGGGCGCGGGTGGACAGGTCAGCGAGCAGTATAGTGCCGTTCTGTGCATCGTAACGTTGAGATTTCTCTCGAGATCGCTCTCCTCGTATACAATACGCATTTACGCATCGCGCGGTGTCGTTCGTGCGCGAATCGAAGTGACACGTACGCGACACGCGACGGCAGTGGCGAACTTGAATCGCAATTTCGCATATTTTCGCACGATCGCGTCGTACGCAACGTTATCGTTCCATTCTAAAAAACGCGCGTCGTCCTTGCGAACATGTCGCGCGAGTGAAATTAGTTATTACGTTACAATTAACGAACTCTATGTGACGGATATTTCGCGAGCTCCATTCGTTCGTTACGTTAGAGATTAATAAAAAAATGTGAGTTCGCGTATATCGTTCCATTGGCATATTCTTCGTGCTAGTATGTATTTTTTTAATTTGACACTATTCTCATGAAATTTTCTTCGCGTGCATTAATTTTTTATTCGATTTAAACGTTATAATTCCGACTGTCTTACCGTTTGCGGAGAATACGGAGTAACACGCGAATCGCCAGCTAAATCGTTTAAAGCAGTGAAGTGTCATACACGTCACGTGTGAAACATTTCATAAATATTTTGTATTAAGTATTTCGCGAAAAAGTACATCGCATTTTTAACATCGAAAGTGTCGAACCCGTAAATATATCGTACGATTTTACTGTTATTAAATTAATACAATTAAAATCGTAAGTGGACACGTTTATATAAAATATTACGTTAAAGATTTAAAAATTTTCTTTAACGGAGTTTTAAGACGTTGCGTATTTAACAAAACGAAAGATTTCGATGTATAAATTGCGTTTTGTTTTTCAACTTTGCAGTTTCTTCAATTTCGGAAGTGCCGTACAAGTTTCGCGAGTGAATGTTACGTGAGTGCAAGGAATCTGAGAGGAGGAGGAGGAGGAGGCTTGGGAGACATCGAGAGAGACGGCGGAGCAACTATGAGGTAAGCGATATTTTATTTTATTTCATATTTGCTTTTTTATATATTATTATGTCTTACGTATGTATATATCCGTGTATGTGAAATTAATAAGTTCCGAAATATTTATAATATATCGTTCTCCGTTCTCCATTTTAAAATATTTTCATTTGAAATAATTACATATATGTATTCTAATATAAAATTAAGTTAATTTTAATAATATTCGTACAAAGTCTTGTGAATGCAGATAGCACAACGCTAAGATATTATAATAAGAAGATATAATAATAAATAGTTACAAAATTTAACATTTGCAATATTTGCAATTTGAAATTAAAATTATACTTTTCATTTACCTTTCTTTACCTTGAATTTTTTTTTCATTTGATTGAGTAAGATTATAAAAATTATTTTTTTTCCGAGAAATATCACTGAATTTTTCAATTACACGCATACATTTTATTTTTTTTTTTTTGAAGAATTATATAAAACGATTTATTTGAAAATTACTAATTTTATAATATTATCTATACTGAAATATATATACATATGTATACTACTATTAGTTTTCTTAATTCAATAATATTTTCGTAGCTCGTTTATTTATATTGATATACACATGATTTTATATTACCTAGTACAAAGTAAAATATTCCCTCCCATGGGTACGACCTTGGCGTGGTGGGAGGGCTCTAGTACTCAAAGAATATTACCCAAGCAAAACTTTGTTCTGCTTGGACAATATTCAGAGGAAGCTAACGTACCCTCGTCGTCGATTTAATTAAATGAACGAACCGCAGCCGGTTCGTCGGGTTTGCTTCGGGAGTGCCGTTCAAGTAATCGGACGAATAAAACTTATATAAAAAATAAGCGTTTGTAATTAATAAAGCCGCGTTCGCGAGTGCGCGTAATAAGTAAATTTATGGCCAAAATAATTTTGGCGTTTTGCGTGTGTCCTGTGGAAGAACAAGTATCTGAGAGGAGAAGGTCTAGGACAGACATCGGGTTTCGGCGTACCAACCTTTGGGTGAGTATTGTCTCTTATCTATATGAAATTAGTAGTATTTCTGATTAAATTAAATTATTTCACCTGAATAAATTAATAATTATAAGAGAAAGGATAATTATCTAAAAATTTTATAATAGTTTTTCATTCTTATAAAGATATTTTCAAACAATATATAATTGTCTTAGTAAATATTTCACTTAAAGTCCCGAATTAAATTTTTATAAATGAGTATAAGAATTAGTTTTTTAAACATTGATTGTTTTGAACGTTTTTTTAATGTGAATTTTATATTTGTATGTTGCAGTGCCATTGCCTGATGACAACTCCCGAATATCCTGAGAGGAGGAGGAGGAGGTCTAGGACAGACATCGGGCTCCGGCGGAGCAACCTTGGAGTGAGTATCATTTATATTAAATTAATAGTTCTTTCCTATTTATTTTTATTTATCTCGGTAAGTTAGAAATAACTAGAAAAAGCGAAATTTTTAATTTTATTGTACAAAAGTTCATTTTGACAAAAATAATTTTCGAAAATAGATAATTGTATGAGTATTTTATTAAAATATGCTTATTAAAATAAAAATTATCCTTTGAAATGTTGATTATTTTGAAAGCTTCTTTAATTTGAATTTTGTTTGTATGTTACAGTATCATCGTAGCTGCATTGCAGAGTAACTCCGCACGTTGCGCATCAGATCGGTGAGTTAAAAATTTCTTAAGATACATGTTTATTTCCCTAAGTAGGGCTATTTTCTTGCATATGCGAAGCTTTATTGGTGGAACAGCTGCAGCACATAGCCGGGGAATTGCCGCCCAAGTATCAGATGCGACTACCGTACGAATTATTGTCCGGCCTGGCGAATTCTCTGTTGAACGATACGATCTTTGAGATAGTGAAGGGTCTGATGGAGATACAGCACGTCACCGAGAAGCATCCCTTCCAACAGCGGCTGCAGCTTTTGAATCAACAGAAGATCGAGTGCCAGGAAGCGTTGACGGCGACGATGACGGAGGAAGAGGTAGCTTTGATAAAAGCAACACTTGCCAAGAAGCACAAGGAGGAGCTGAAGCAAATGGACATGAAACTGGTCCTGCAACTCGATCAGAAGGTGGCTGACCAGCAAAGCATATTGGAGAAGACTGGGATACTTGGATTCTACGTGACGAGCAACCCAATGGAGATTCAAGTACAGATGAGGCTGTGTGACTTCATAATTAGGCTCAGCAAGATGGATATACCAACTTGACGCGAATGTAAAATTCTCTTTTTATACAATTTCCATTTAGCCATTTATCACTTACATGTAGCAATTATGTCATTACACTATTATGATCACATTTGTCATTTATTAATTAGTATATATTTAATATGCCATTCTAAAGGCTATGTTGAAGACTAAAGATTTATATTTATATAAAATGTTTTATTCACAGATCCAGATTTTCTTTTGTACAATGCAATTGTACATACATTATTGTATTAAAAAGTATTATCACATTATCACTAAGATTCACATCTACTAATCAAAAGTATAATTGATTAACAATATATACAATAGTTTCTTCGGAATAGAAAAACATTTTTATTAATTACATAGATATCGTCCATGAAATATGTTAAAAGGAAAAGTAATACAAGACCTGAGAAAAATAAGAGTTTTCCCCTTATACGTATATATTTATATTTATTATTACATTACATTACATTATAATGATAAATAATATTAAACATATGACTATTTTTATAAAATATTAACAAAACATCTTTCCCTTTTAAGATATGAACAATGAAAGGTGAAAAGTTTTTTCTTAAGTATAATTCTTTCTCTCCATTTTGTATAATTATATGCAAGAAATATGAAATAAGATTTTTGTCAATAATATACTCTTACATATACTACTTATACAGTACATGTACACAAATGATACAGCAGATAAATAACGTGAAGAAGAACATATCTGTATCCAATTCGGAATTCTTTATTCTGTATGTTATTTTATCAAAATGTTGGCTGTGCAGATGGAACGCGATCAGTGACTGGTTTACCGGATCGAAAGGAATCGATCATGTCCGTTTTTGTGAAACATATACGATATACATCATCGAACATCGAAACAAAATGCACTTCCAAATCATCTGTGATATAATTAGGCAGATCGTTGTAATCTTTCTTGTTCTCATCAGGCAAAATTATACATTTAACATCAACTCGCTTCACCTAAAAATAAAAAAGTGTGATTTATTAATCTTGTACATTAAACAAAGTAATCGTTTAACAAGTCCATAATAAATAATATTTATGTTTCATAAATAAATACTGATACAGACGCACGCTTTAATAACTAGTTTAATAAAATTAGTATATTAAATTATCTAATAATAGCAAAGCGATATTGAAGCTTATTAAAATTAATACAAGATTATGTTTATACTTACCGCAATGACTTTCTCTTTGATACCGCCGACAGGAAGTACTTTGCCCATAAGACTCAATTCGCCCGTCATTGCTACGTTCTGCCTGATAGGTTGATTTTTAGCTAGGGACAATAATGCAGTAGCGATCGTCACACCCGCGCTAGGTCCGTCTTTCGGGGTTGCTCCTTCAGGCACGTGTATATGCAAGTGGGAATCGTATAGAAACGTATTCGAATTATCCTCCCGTTTCAAGTAATTCCTTGCCACAGTCATCGCGATATGGACTCTTTCATTACGTCACCCAGGTGACCAGTGACTTCGAAGGTACCCTCGCCCTTTTTGCCACCCGTCGGCTTTCTCATGGTATTTTCATGGTATTCGATGAACAGCGTGGACCCGCCCATGGCGGTCTACGCCAGTCCCATCACAACGCCAGGAGGCGTAATATCGTACATCCTGTCGTGCGTGAATACAGGCCCACAAAATCCTGCAAGTTGTTCTCGGTGACGTCGATTCTGTCAGCTTCCTTCTTGACAACTTTAAACGCCACTTTTCTGTGCACCTTCTCTATATGTTTCTGCAGACTTCTCACCCCCGATTCTCGGCAATAAGATTTGATTAACATTGTGAGCGCATTGTCTTGTATGTTGATTTGTTCCTTGCTGAGACCAGACTCGGTTCTAGCTTGCGGAACCAAGTACTGTTTCGCGATGGCGAGTTTTTCCTCAGCAACGTAACCGGACATATCTATCATCTCCATACGATCTCAGGGTTCTGGAATAGTATCTATTACATTTGCCGTGCAAATAAATAGTACTTTCGATAAATCTACTGGCATATCTAAATAGTGGTCCAGAAAGTTTACATTCTGTTCTGGATCCAGCATCTCGAGAAGAGCAGATGCAGGGTCTCCTTGGTGTCCCCTAAAACATCACAAATGTTATAGATGAGAAAAGAAATATAAAAATGCCAAAAATTTAATTTTTTCAGACATTCTCTAAATGTTCTTTTAAATATTTCGTAGATATTTTCCATCTTAAGATAATATATATATTAATTTGTTATAATATTTACAAAGATTACATACTTGCCGATCTTGTCGACTTCATCTATCAGAACCAACGGATTCTCAGTTTTGGTTTTTTTCAAGCACTGAATAACTTTGCCTGGCATGGCTCCCACATATGTTCTCCTGTGCCCTTTAATCTCGGCCATGTCCGTCATTCCGCCGACGCTGAATCTAAAATATTCTCTGTTCAAAGCTCGAGAGATCGATTTAGCTATTGAGGTCTTACCAGGAGGCCCATAGAAGCACACTATTTTTCCTTGTGTACTGCCTTTCAGTTGACTAACAGCAATAAATTCTGTAATTAAAAATACAATATACAATGAAAAGCATTATTATTTAAATAATGTCTACAGGTATATGAGCACATTTGTGTACCAAGTATTCTTTTCTTTATATCGTCCATTCCGTAATGATCCTCGTCCAAAATTTTGACGGCATCTTGCAGATTTAAATTCTATGTACTCGTTACACCCCATGGCATAGACGTAAGCCAGTCGAGATAATTTCTCGTAACACTAAGAAATACAAAATTAATCATTAATGTATGTAACACATACTTGATATTATAATATTTGATACACACTTGAATTCGCTACTATGACTTTCTAAAAAGGAAAGCTTATTCAATTCCTCCTCTAATACATCCATGACTGGTTTAGGAACTGTCTTGTGTTTTATTCTCTCTCTATATTTTTCTTCTATCGCATCCTTGTCATCCTTCTCCAGCCCCAATTTTTTCTTAATAACTTTCAATTGTTCGTGAAGAATATATTTTCTATGTTGTTGTTTTACTTTTTCCTCAACCTCTTTGCCAATCTTTTGTTGCAGTTTACTCAATTCATATTCTTTTTTCAAAAGCGCAAGCGACAACTTTAATCTTTTTAGAATCTATGAATAAAATATTATTCTAATATTTTTTCTAGATACGGAATCCTATATGATTTAATAGGAACGATATACTTACGTCCATTTCTTCCAAAACTTCCTGCAATTCCTGTGCATCCGCTCCAGTTAAAGCAGCACCTAAATCACTGAGGTAAACCGGATTATCCACCACTCTTTGTCCCTGATGCAGCATTTGCTGCAGAGATTCGCGATACAAAGGATTCATGCTGATTATGTCTCAGATTGTTTTGATAAATTCTTGAGTCAATGCCTATTTAAAAAATATTTTTAGCAGTGAAATTACAGTTTCTCTAATAGTATTGTATGTAAGGCCGTTATATTTTGAAGGAAACACTTTGTCTTATTAACTGAACTATTATGCTGTTAGGTAAGTAACCGTCTCGAGTGATTGTTATGCTATGACTGTTGAGAAGAATTTCTTGCTCCATACGTAACAATTGACAATGTTAAAAAATAAAGAAATATCGCTAGAAGACAAGATAGATCCGCATTGTACCAAATGCATGTTTCACAAATGAATAACGCTTCATAAAATCAATTACGTTTTCGAATATTTCGAACTGTAGCCACATTGCTAAACTTATCAATGATATGATAAGTTATCATATATAACAGCAAGATACAAGCTAAAAATCGATTGTTTTTATATATTTCTCATGAAAGTTGACTTAGTTCTAATTTTTACTAATGCTATTTCATGTCTACAAAATTTCAATATTCAATAATTATTAATGATTCAATATTCTTATTAACTTTAAAAACTTTAAAAAAATAAATAAATATTACTTTCAATATAGCGATATTGTGAATCCTTTAAATATTATTTTATATTACCTTGATCTCCTCAGTTTGCTTAAACTTTTCATGTGTGACATTTACGACTTCCACCATTAATATAGGTTGACTACCAGACGAAGGGTGGTCGATGAATCTAATGGTTTCTCTGTAATCTTCTCGGGCGAATCTATCGACGGTTTTATTTCCATAGAGCCCGCTTCTGTTTTCTCAGTTTTCTCAGTTCGTTCTGTAACTTTATTCTCTGCCTTTTTCCGCCACGATCTACGGTTCTTGGCACTGGTCATTGTATCGTCTACAGGGATGGTAATTGTGGTATTTAATAGTGGAAAGTCCAGTTTAAGCTCTGTGCAAAGTGGACAGGACAATATTTAAGCAGAACTAACCGAAAGACTAGAGCAACACCAAATCAAACAAGAAAATTTTTTTTATCGACTAACGGAACATTTCTACAAAATGTGATTTTATTGTAATATGAAAATAGCGAATACATTCCTTACTGTGTTCTGCCTTTTGAGTAATATCTTCAAAAATTTGGTTGATAATCTTGATTCTTCTGTGTGCCATAACCACCAGTCTTAATCGATTTCCCAGGTCCTGTACCTCGTGTACTTGGGCAAAAGTTCCAATCGGATAAATTTCATTCAAGTTTTGAACAACGTCAGCTTCATTCCTGTATAAATTGAATTTTACATTTATTATTCGTATTGTACAATGGATAATAATTAATTTTAACGCTATTTATATCAGTATAAATTACTGCTGGAAAATAATTTTATAGCACTTACTCTTCAGACTTTTTTAAGAAAACTCCCACGTAAGGCTGATTCAGCTTTATCTTTCTACGTATTAAGTCTATCAAAACTGGATTGCTAATCTCAATTAGCTTAATAAACCTGGGAAACACTGGATTTCTATTGATAGCAACGACTGGAACATAGAGGCCATACTTCAGGTACCAATACAGTTGCAGGCAGAGAAGTAGAATAATCTGCAGATTGTTCTCCATCGCTATCGCTAAACAACACGTATATATAAAACAAAAAACTGCTTTCTCAAAAATAGCATTGGATATATGCATATATATATATACAAAAATATAAAAGTATACATTACTATATTTCTGTGATGAAATTTAATCATATATTTCATCATAGCTATTATACAAAATATAACAGACAGAATAAAAATATCAGTATCAAAAATAGTACAAATTAAAGTATAGGGAGGATAATGAATAACTATTACTGAATTACGAAGCAAGTAAATTATAGAGAGAACAAATTTATTAAGTTTACGAAAAACTAGAGGAAAAACAAGATACTCGAGTTTGAAAAAGTCCGGCAGGTTAAGAAATAAAACACACATTAATTAAGAAAATCATATAAAAACTCGAATCAATTAGGTAAAAAGAAAAAAAAAAGAATTACTCGAGTTTGAAAGAGGCAGGCCAAATAAGAGATAAAATAAGCGATAAAGACAGAAATTAACTAAGATCATACGAAAGCTGATCGAACTGATTCAAGTAAATAAACTCAGTTTACCTCGGGGGGGTCTCGATCGGAGTATTTTTTCGTCGTGAAAAGTCTCACCAACGTGACCGCGGGATGAACCCGGCTGATCCGCAGCAATCCCGACCTGTGACCCGGCGGCTCCGCTCGCACCAGCCGCGGGCTGACGCAAAACGGCGACGGTGCGCGATGATCCGAGGCCGACCGGTCGCCGCGGAAGGAGCGCGCGATCGCACCGCGCTGCCGCAGGATCTGCGGCAGCTTGGCATTCACCGCTGTCACGAGTCGCATGGTCCTCCGAAACCTTCGCGAAACTCCAGCCCTTGCTACCTTGTCACTCACGCGAGAATTGCTGGCCGAGCGGGAGGAAAAAAAAGAAAGCGAGAGAGGTTAGGTTATGACACGCGATACCACGCGAGTGCGTAGCTTGGTCCTAACCTGATTCAACGTAACTGCGACGGAGTTGTATGTACATACATACAACAACAGGAGGGAGTGGAATTGAGCAATAGAAAGAGACAAAGTGAGAGAGAACTGCAAAAGTTTGACGTGTAAAGTAACAAATTGAGTTACTCACATAAATTTCAATAAATACGCGATAAATTATATGTTATTCTAAATGTAAGAAGATCATTTTGAACGTGCTGTAATAATCATCTATACATTGAAATTAAAATAATATTTGTAAAAGAAAAAGAAAAAATATTTGTTAGAAATTTATTAAACAATAATCGAAGAGAAAATAAAGTTTAAATTATTTTACCATTTTTCAATTTGCGGGTAAATTGGAAAATGAAAGGAAGAATTATTATTCGAGCAATATTTCGAGGACTATTTTAAAATCAATATATCCCTTGATAAGCAAAAATGAATTAATTGATACATTATTAATTTGATAAAAAATACATATGAATTTTAAATTATTATTAAATAATGGAATGGACTGGACTATTTATATATATTATGTATTATGAATATATTATGTATTTATTGAGACGCTTGATCTGAATAACTGTGGGAAATTCTTTTCGCTGACATATGATTATTTTTCTAGACCCAAAAGTATAATCCAATCAACGCGAAGAAAATTTCCAACAGTTGCAAAATAAATATTTTGTTGAAAATGGCCACTGGCTGTCGGCACGCGACGAAAGAAAGAGTGTCTTTAATAATATTTTGTCGGTGTCGTAACTCTCGACTGCATCGTAAAATGCACGCTACGCGTTAAAAATGAGTCACATACACATTTGATTTCGATTTTTATTGAGTTGAAAGAAAAAAGACGTAAAATCGAGAAGCACGAAAGAAGGCCGAGACTTTGAAAAGAAAGGAAATAAAGAAATAAAATATCAAACGCGACTAAACGTTCATTTAATTCAGAAAATATTATTTAAGGTAGAAAGTTCGAGATTGTGATCATTGACGATTGTCATTTCGCGTACTTTTCGAGTCTTTTTGAAAGAATTACCTCTATCCGCATGCATCATATTTACATTAATCTCAAAACGCTTGTCTAAAAATTTTTTTAATGCAAAAGGAACATATTTGTTAAATTTCAAGCAGATATAGCCAGCTGTTTATTAGATCATGGATAAAGGTGTTGGTGACAGACAAATTAATCAAAAATCCTGGATTTCGCCTCTTATTAATAATAATCATTCAAATTACAAAATATCTCAATCTACTTCAAAGATGGACAATAATGAGAGCAATATTATTGATTACAAAAATATTTCACTCACTATGAGAGGTAAATTATTATAACAGCCATTATAAAATTTGCATTGTTTTTATTATCAATATTCTGCAAGATACGAATTTTATTTCTTTACAGGGAAAATAAGTTCAGATTACATATACAGAAACAGTGCAACGCAAAAGCAGCCTAATATCATTTTTGTGGAGGACAAGGAAGATGATGATGAACAGTTCATCTTAAATATAAAAGCGATTATAGATAAAAATGACAAAATGTAACGTTTATTAATAATTAATTTGGATATAAATCTGCAGGATGTCCCAGTATATTCTTAAAATGCGATACTGTTTCACGAAATTCAAAATAATAATCGAGATATTAAATATTGAAGATATATTAGGCTGTGTTTAGCTCGAGCCATCGCTTTTTTTATATCATCTCCACACACTATCATTTGTCTAACGTTTAACATGTAATATCTCAATTGCGAATTTTGCAAAATGACATAGGTATCTTTCTTGTTCATCTCAATCAGTTCTATCTTCTCACGAGCGGTGGTAAGGATATACTGGGACAGCAGATAATTATTGTACTTTTTCATTCAAATTGATATTTCGTCATGAATAGGCAGAGCAAGGAAAACTTTAGCATAAGAGATTTGCAAAGCAAATCGTATCTATCGAGAAAGAAAAAGTGTGCGTTCAGCGACGAGGATGAAAATCTGATGAAACGATTTAAAAGATCGGTGGACAAAAGCAATGCTTCGTGCGCAGCTACTCAAAAGTCGCAGCAGTCTGAGCACGGTGTTTCTGTTAGTAATCAAGAACATCACGATAACTCGACGACCTGTACCCCACAGATTACTCCGGTGATAGAATATAATAATAACGATACGTATTTCAGGTATATTCCAATTTTGTAGACAATTTTTAGATTTTGGACAGTTTCAAACGTATCGCGGCAATCGATCAATCGGTTGAGTTAACGTTTCATTTTCAGATGTAACATGAATGAACTATTTTTTCACGCAGCTTCAAAAAATGATCAATGGCCAATAACGGCAAATGCGAAAATTACCGAAATAGAAATCGAGGAAATACAGGAGATAATTTATCACGAGACACAGAATTTAACGCCTCCTCAGAAAGATAACTTGTAATTCATAAAATAATTTTTAGTTTATATAAATATGAAATATAATTTTTGTGATAGTTATCGATTTAATATATAATACTCTATATAAAATTATATATCTGTAAGCTTATTATTTGTAAAATATGTAAGTTACATGTGTTCAAAGTCTTTCCGAATTCTGATTCTATCAGATATATACAATATCGATCCAAAAATAAATGATAAAGAAAAATTATTTAAATTTGTAAAATACATAATTAGTATAATTATTGTAATAAAATTCTGATAATTTTAATTATATAATTTAAATTATAATAAATATATAATTAGATTGTTTTGTAATACAATGCTGCAGTTCGATATGACTTTTAACATGTTTGAATCGATATCTCGTCGATGATCTCATGAACGAAAAGAACGGGCGACATTCGGCAATCCTCGGCAGCGGAGACAATTCGATTTTCTGTACATGTTTTTAATAAAATTATAAACAAATAAATTTCGGAGAGCTTGTGGCTATAGCAATTCTTTGTATACATAAACATCAATATATAAAATGCGGTGAAATAGTAAAAATAGTACACTACAGTACTATTATATTTTAATAACATATTTAAAAGATAATATATTTAAAATATTTAAAAGACTGATAAACTCTTATGGACGATCACATGACTATTAAAATTTAAATTGTTAACTTATAATGTAATATTAATTTTATGATTTATTATTATCCCATTGTTTCATAAATATACATATTCAGGATCCAAAAATATTTAATTTTAATTTAAAACTGTGTTAAAAACTAATTATTTAAATATGTTAACAATAAAAAAATTTATAGCGTTTTCGATTTATCCGACTCGACCCGACTCCGAATCGGGTCAAGTCAGATCATAAGTACGATTGTATGTACGTAGCAGACGACTCTAAATCGAACTTATATAACTCGGAGTCGGGTCGAGTCGGTAAATCGAAAACGCTATAAGTCTGATCTTTTTAGCTAAACTGTACTGACTGCGACTGCGTTGAGTAACTTCCTGTCAGGCTAGCGTCCTATGGCATGTATTCTCGCGTAACCAATCACATAACGTTTTATGTTATTTATTTCTCGAATAATGCTTTTGATTGGTTACGCGGGAAATAAATTCCATGGGACGCCAGGCTTAAAGTCGTAAAAATTCAGCGTATGTTTGTCTCACAGTTTTTGTAGAATTGTAAAAATTATTTAGATATTTTTTGCGTGCCTATACGCGCTCGCCGCTGACCGACTTGAGCCGCCGCAGGCGCGCTGTGACGTCACAGTGCCGTACATGATATATACGTCGGCGCGCCACTGGCCGCCTCGAGCCGCCGCAGGCGCGCTGTGACGTCACAGCGGTAGACGACTCGGCCAGCCTCGTACCGGCGCGACATAACTGCTGCGTACGTACCACTGCGTACCAAGCGTTCCGAACGTTGACCGATCGTAGAGCACGCAGGTAGCGGCTAGTTTCGTGTACCGAAATACAATATCATATCATACAAAAATAAAATACAAAATAAAATATTCCCTCCCATGGGTACGACCTTGACGTGGTGGGAGGGCTCAGTACCCTTCGGGGGAAGCTAACGTACCCGCCCCTCCTTTCCTTCGGTGTACGCGATGTGTGATAACTCATTGGCGCGCCCGCTCCTCCTTTCCCTCGGTGTACGCGATGTGTGATAACTCATTGGCGCGCCCGCTCCTCCTTTCCCTCGGTGTACGCGATGTGTGATAACTCATTGGCGCGCCCGCTCCTCCTTTCCCTCGGTGTACGCGATGGGTATACCTGCGGAAATGCGTGCACGCAACCGTCTTAGTACGGCAGTGGCGCTTTTCGATGTGCGATAACTCATTGGCGCGCCCGCTCCTCCTTTCCCTCGGTGTACGCGATGTGTGATAACTCATTGGCGCGCCCGCTCCTCCTTTCCCTCGGTGTACGCGATGGGTAGACCTGCGGAAATGCGTGCACGCAACCGTTCTAGTACGGCAGTGGCGCTTTTCAATGTGCGATAACTCATTGGCGCGCCCGCTCTTCCTTTCCCTCGGTGTACGCGATGTGTGATAACTCATTGGCGCGCCCGCTCCTCCTTTCCCTCGGTGTACGCGATGGGTAGACCTGCAGAAATGCGTGCACGCAACCGTCCTAGTACGGCAGTGGCGCTTTTCGATGTGCGATAACTCATTGGCGCGCCCGCTCCTCCTTTCTCTCGGTGTACGCGATGTGTGATAACTCATTGGCGCGCCCGCTCCTCTTTTCCCTCGGTGTACGCGATGTGTGATAACTCATTGGCGCGCCCGCTCCTCCTTTCCCTCGGTGTACGCAATGGGTATACCTGCGGAAATGCGTGCACGCAACCGTCCTAGTACGGCAGTGGCGCTTTTCGATGTGCGATAACTCATTGGCGCGCCCGCTCCTCCTTTCCCTCGGTGTACGCGATGTGTGATAACTCATTGGCGCGCCCGCTCCTCCTTTCCCTCGGTGTACGCGATGGGTAGACCTGCGGAAATGCGTGCACGCAACCGTCCTAGTACGGCAGTGGCGCTTTTCGATGTGCGATAACTCATTGGCGCGCCCGCTCCTCCTTTCCCTCGGTGTACGCGATGTGTGATAACTCATTGGCGCGCCCGCTCCTCCTTTCCCTCGGTGTACGCGATGGGTATACCTGCGGAATGCGTGCACGCAACCGTCCTAGTACGGCAGTGGCGCTTTTCGATGTGCGATAACTCATTGGCGCGCCCGCTCCTCCTTTCCCTCGGTGTACGCGATGTGTGATAACTCATTGGCGCGCCCGCTCCTCCTTTCCCTCGGTGTACGCGATGGGTAGACCTGCGGAAATGCGTGCACGCAACCGTCCTAGTACGGCAGTGGCGCTTTTCGATGTGCGATAACTCATTGGCGCGCCCGCTCTTCCTTTCCCTTGGTGTACGCGATGTGTGATAACGCATTGGCGCGCCCGCTCCTCCTTTCCCTCGGTGTACGCGATGTGTGATAACTCATTGGCGCGCCCGCTCCTCCTTTCCCTCGGTGTACGCGATGTGTGATAACTCATTGGCGCGCCCGCTCCTCCTTTCCCTCGGTGTACGCGATGTGTGATAACTCATTGGCGCGCCCGCTCCTCCTTTCCCTCGGTGTACGCGATGGGTATACCTGCGGAAATGCGTGCACGCAACCGTCCTAGTACGGCAGTGGCGCATTTTCGATGTGCGATAACTCATTGGCGCGCCCGTCTTTCCCCTCCAAGTGGATTAGGCCTACTGGGGATACCACTTTAAAAAAAACGCATTAACAATAGTACCTCATGGGTAATGTGGAAATCTATTGACGAAAAATACAACAATGCTCTAAGACATTTCTGTAATAATTAATGAATCTGACAATAATTAAATTAATTAATTATTTAATGTCAGATAGAATTAAATGATAGAATAAGATTTATCACGTTAATGCACAGAATATCATAAAAATTATTAAAAGAAATTATTTGAATGAGAGGTTAGGTGAGAATGAATGAATTCTCGGCATCGAAAACTTCTGCAAAGTCGGCAAGTCGGCAAATTAGTCATTAACCTCCGTTTATTTAGCAGACAAATTAAAAATTTTTTATTTTTTATTGTTGTAATTGTTTGGGAATCATTTGGGCAAGTTTAGGAAAATATTATCATAATTTGGGAAATAATATTTTATTTATAATCAATGAAAATTAATTTAGCGTTTAGTTAGCAGACATAATAAAGGAAAAAAATTTTTTTTTAGCATTCCGAAAAACGTGTAGCGTTTAAACCAATAAAATTGTCACTTTTCCGTAAAAGCTGCTCTTTGATTGGCTATAAATTTCTCGGAACTAGAACTCGGACAGAGTTCTCGGATCGTGGACACAAGGTTTTAAAAGGCAGAAAATTTTTAGGATGGATCTCCAATGCTGACTTTGCTTGTTGGCTAATTAGTATAAAAGTTTCTGATTGGTAGTCCAGCAAAAAAACTCCAGGTTACTGTAAACGACTATGCGCAATTGGAATGTGCGCAGCTGGAACGTTCCAATATTTTCGCATAATGGTGAAACTGATTTTCAGATATTAAATTTAATTATTACAACGAAATTATTATTTCCTAAATATTAAAACTTTTCAGACGTGTTTCCCAAATAATTTCTAGTTGATTGCTAAAAAAAAATTTTTTTTTCCTTTATTATGTCTGCTAACTAAACGCTAAATTAATTTTCATCGATTATAAATAAAATATTATTTCCCAAATTATGATAATATTTTCCTAAACTTGCCCAAATGATTCCCAAACAATTACAACAATAAAAAATAAAAAATTTTTAATTTGTCTGCTAAATAAACGGAGGTCATTGTAGGCATTCTGCTTATGGCTATGCTTATGTATTTTTGTGTAGATTAGAAATTCAGATACCATACGCATGCGCTATGGTATCTGCACATTCTGCTTATGGCTTATGCAATTTTATGTGCTTCCACCTTTATGCTTTATGTATTATGCGTTATGCAAAAGTCTGTGCTCCCCGCATAAGCGTGTACGGAATAGCGGTCCTGCGCCGCTACTACAGAATCGATTCTGTTCTGTATTACACATGTGCACAATTTTTTGGTTCTATTCCATGCTATGTTCATAAATTACAATCGACAGTCCTATCGATACGCGGGATACAAAATACCATTTCATGATCATGAAATAATATGTATCCACTGAAAATATTCTCGGCTGTGTGTAGTTACATGTACATGTTTTGTGCAAGAGGTGTCACTGAGTTCTGTCTAAAACGTGAGCACGTTTACTTTCTGGATTCTCTTTGATCTAGTGATATAGGTATCTACAAATATACGTATAGTTATTCCGCTGCTCGTGTTCTCTTTTTCATGTCATATAAACACATGTTACTCACATTGTTATCCAGGAAAATGGAATATCGTACGAAACATTACATTTGAATATTGGATAATTAAGAAAGAGAACGATAAATTCGCAGGACAATCACGTCTCATTGATAATGACGGAAAAAGTGCGGAGATATGAGAAAATCGACTTTCTGGGCGAGGGACAGGTTAGAACATTTGCCATTTCAATGATTCAAGTATTGCATTATATTTTTTAGAATTCTTTTTAGAATATTTTTGTGCTTTACATGATGACTACTTGAAAAAACATGTAATCACATAATATACAGTTTCAAATGTATATTAAATTTAATGCATATGATATTTATATATAGCAAATGCAGTACATGATTCAATTATTAATTACAAAAATATAAATATAATTGTAAATGTGTTGTATATTTCAGTTTGCTACAGTTTACAAGGCAAAAGATGTAGAAACGAATAAAATTGTGGCTGTGAAAAAGGTTAGTTTCCAGAAATTTGTAAAATATTCGTTTTTACTTTGTACATACGAATTTTTATCATAAACTTTTTACATCTATACATGTATGATTATAGATAAAGGTCGGAAGTCATGCAGAAGCTAGAGATGGCATAAACAGGACCGCTTTGCGAGAAATTAAACTGCTTCAAGAGTTAAAGCATGATAATATCATTGGTCTGTTAGGTATGTAAATTCCAACACAGAAAACTTGAATTAATAATTAATTATTAAAAACGTGCAAATTATATAATAAAGCGTGTGTAGAAATAAAATTTTATCATTATGTATGTATATATATTAAAATTTCAGATGTTTTCGGCTATAAATCAAATGTGTCATTAGTATTCGACTTTATGGACACTGATCTAGAAGTGATAATTAAAGATAGTAACATAGTTTTAACTACAGCCAATATAAAGGCATACATAATTCAAACCTTACAAGGCTTGGACTATCTTCACTTCAATTGGATTCTTCATAGAGATTTAAAGCCGAATAACTTACTGGTGAATTCAGAAGGCATTCTGAAAATAGGAGATTTTGGTCTGGCAAAATTTTTTGGATCACCTAACCGAATAAACACTCATCAAGTTGTCACTAGGTGGTACAGAGCACCTGAATTACTTTATGGTGCCAGACTTTATGGAACAGGGATTGATATGTGGGCGGTTGGTTGTATATTAGCTGAACTTCTCTTGCGAGTGCCATTTTTGCCCGGTGAATCTGATTTAGATCAACTTACTAAAGTATTTCAGGTATAATATTTCACATTGATATAAAAAGACTTTCCATTGTCAAGTTATTTTGTTTCTCTAATCATGCGGATTATTTCTCTGTTTAGACACTGGGCACTCCAACGGAAGAAACGTGGCAGGGGATGACCGAATTACCAGATTTTATTCAATTCAAGCCTTTCCCTGGCACACCTTTGAAGCATATATTTACTGCTGCTGGTGACGATCTTCTGGATTTAATTGCTAGTTTGTTGAATGTGAATCCATTGGAAAGATGTACATGTGATCAAGCGCTGCAAATGCCCTACTTCAGTAATAAACCTGCACCCACAGCTGGACCTAAACTACCTCTGCCCACGACCATTAGGCGCCAGTGTGAAGAAAGACCTAGTCTAAAAAGAAAACTATTAGAATCGATAGAAGGAGGTTTTTTAGCTAAAAGATTACAATTTTAATTATGATTAATGCTAGAATAAATGGATGAAATAAGACATTATTCGCTAAGTACAACAGTGTTAATTTCAGAAGATTAGAGAAATCTGTAATTGTGATACGCATGTTGAAGTATTATGATATATTATGGCAAATAATTTTATAAAAGTATTACTCGTGCGCGCGCGCGCGATTTTTAATGATATCTTGCATATACATAGCACATAAAAAAGCGTGTGTGATTATATTTTATATAATCCACATTATATAATCCATTTAATAATCTAGAATTTTGTGATAAAAATTCTAATAATTATATGATAACATCAAAAATTTCTTCAAATAAATCACTATTTTTTATAGTTAATAATTAGTGAAAATGACAGAGGTGCAGGAGTAGATACATATATGGTAATATGGTAATACTACGCGTGTTAAAAGATATAATGTTACACTACAGTAATTTTTATTAATTTAATTAAGAATTAAAAAATGAGATTTGGATGATTTTGTAAACAATGAAATCCAATCCGAAAGAATGTAAAAAAAATAACTGATTCATCACAGAACACCATTAATTTTCTTGCGTTTTCTTACACTATTTTCTAAAAGGCTGATTTTTTACAATAAGATAGCACGATAGCATGCTTTAGTTCGCTAATCTGTGATCGTATTATGGATGAATTGTTTAATTTGATAATGGAGAAAGCAGGATAAGTTTGAAGCTTGTAATTCATCTCAATACAACTTATATTGCTCAAATTTTAATCAAAGAACATTTCACCAAACTCATGTCTCATGATCTTGTTAATGCATGTTTTATAGACAATTTTTATTGATTGTATTACATTGAAATTTCTTCTCTCTTCAATGCACATTTGTCTCTGATGTAAGTATGTAGATACATGTATAAAATTGTAAATTAATATGTTATGCAACAAAAATTTAATTCAACAGATGAGTAGAAGATTCATTATTTTTAATTTATATTAATGCACAAATAAACCGGCATTCAAATTTAACAATTGGAAGAAATTTGTTATTTTGCTTCTAGTATAAAATGCAAAAATAATTATTGTCATTATAAGTATGGTTATTGCAGAGAGATTTCAGAGTTTGCAGAGAGCTTACAAAGTTTGCAGAGAGTGTTTGAGAGTGAGATGCAGTGCGAGAGAGTTTGCAGAGAGTTTGCAGAGAGCGTTTGAGAGTAGGATGCAGTGTGAGAGACTTTGCAGAGAGATTGCAGAGAGTTTTGATTGATCCTTGATACGTGAGAGGCGCCGTTTTTTCTTCGACAGTTTCTAGTTACTAATAATTTAAGAAAACTTTTACTTTGGAATTTAATTCTTTTATTACTTTGTTTATTATTTATTTATTATTTGATTATCGTTAAACGGCGCTCTACTGTCTACAGTCAAAATTACCTTGTTATCGTTTTGGTCAAGGCCTTCGAGCAAGTCACACGTTCCGCGAGGAGCTCCGCACTGTTACATTACATATCGTCGATAAAATCTTTCAATTAATAACTCGTGAGTATTATTTCACTTTATAATTTAATTTTTCGATAATCGTACTCGTTTTACATTGGTCCTTGATACGTGAGACTCACCGTTCTTTTCGTGGACTGTTTCTATTCACTAATAATTTATGAAAATTATTTTATTGAGTAATTTAATTCGTTTGCTATCATTGCGAATTTAAATTAAAATTGTTGTCATATTGTTTTCACTTTTTTCTTTGTTACACACGTTTTCAGTTTCTTTGTTTAAAATATACTATTTAATAATAATTCTCGAATTTCTTGTTATAACACAATTTTATTTAATTTGAATATAATTTCAATTTAGAAATTAAGCAGAACGAACGATTATTCGATAAGAAAAGAGACTGCAGACAGTTTGCAGAAAGTTTACAGAGAGATTGCAGAGAGATTGCAGAGAGAGTTTGAGTAGGAGAGAGTAGGATGCAGTGTGAAAGATATTGCAGAGAGTTTGCAGAGAGTGTTTGAGAGTAGGATGCAGTGTGAGAGAGTTTGCAAAGAGTTTTGAATGATCCTTGATACGTGAAACGCGCCGTTTTTTTCTTCGACAGTTTCTACTTACTAATAATTTAAGAAAACTATTTTATTTTGTAATTCAATTCTTTTATTACTTTTATTATTTATTTATTATTTGATTATCGTTAAACGGCGCTCTACTGTCTACAGTCAAAATTACCTTGTTATCGTTTTGGCCAAGTGGCTTTCGAGCAAGTCACACGTTCCGCGAGAAGCTCCGCACTGTTACATTACATATCGTCGATAAAATCTTTCAGTTAATAACTCGTGAGTACTATTTCATTTTATAATTTAATTTATATATGTAATTGCACACTCTCACTTTATCTTATATTACACTTTTTATTAATTTTCTTACAATTTTTAGAAAATTGGGAGCATACAGAATCCTTAAATAATAGATTTAAGTACGTTACTGACGAGCTCTTAATGCGCGTGCGCAAAGAAGTGGACCCTTTCTAACAACACTGCGCGGGAACTGCCGAGTCAGCGGCGCGCAGGCGCCGTGCCAGCGCCGTGTGACGCGCCGTCGAGTGCCCCGCGCTAACGCTAAATATTATTTTCAATATATCACGAATTTTTATATTACAGATTTTCATCGCTCGAATCAATTACTTGTATTTCAAATTGTCAATCTAATAATAACAACGATAATGTACAAGTGACATTTAAATTACCGCGATAGATTTTTTTTGCGAATAAATTATTAATAAAATTCGCGAAACACCCACAAACTGTAAAGATATGGCATAAAAACACCAAAAAGTGATTTATCTAAATGATCAAAAAGTGCAGGATTTAGCACGGCGACACACCATGCACGGAAGCGATTTATCGATAGTGAATGTGGTCACGCAGTTCTACATCCACGTTATTTCTATTTTATCTCTCGGCAATGCTACTATACATGTACGGCTCTGTGACGTCACAGCGCGCCTGCGGCGGCTCAAGTCGGTCGGTGGCGAGCGCGTAGGCACGCAAAAACATCTAAATAATTTTTACGATTCTACAAAAACTGTGAGACAAACATACGCTGAATTTTTACGACTTTAAGCCTGGCGTCCCATGGAATTTATTTCCCGCGTAACCAATCAAAAGCATTATTCGAGAAATAAATAACATAAAACGTTATGTGATTGGTTATTAATTATATAAATAATGAGAGAGAAATACATGCCATAGGACGCCAGCCTGACAGGAAGTTACTCAACGCAGTCGCAGTCAGTACAGCCAGTTTAGCTAAAAAGATCAGACTTATAGCGTTTTCGATTTACCGACTCGACCCAACTCCGAGTTATATAAGTTCGATTTAGAGTTGTCTGCTACGTATGTACATACAATCGAACTTATGATCTGACTTGACCCGACTCGGAGTCGGGTCGAGTCGGTAAATCGAAAACGCTATAAGCTTTGCTCGATATTTGGCGTCAGTTTGGCATCAATTGTGTACGCATGTTTTGCTATATGTATTTGCTAACAATTTGTCGACAACATTTGATAAAACAAAGTTTGATGCAAATTTGTACTATTTCTGAAACCAAAATTTGTAGCAAGTACGTGGCATTATTTGTTTAAACAGATTTGGCTATCTGGGTATAAAATATTTATTTGTGGTAACTAATACTATTTATATGTGTAGTATGTATACATATACAGGATGAATCCTAATGGGTGAACCAGCTTTATACCATGAGAGCTGGGTTACCGACTCTATATTATACAATTGGTCCCTTATTATTTATCACTCTTAGGTATTTTAGTACACATGGCATGATGTGTGGTAGAATCGATAACCCAGCTCTCATGATAAAAAGCTGGTTCATCCATTAAGGATAAGTGTTTTATCGATACAATACATACATATACATATACATTATATCACTTTGTGTATACTTGAAATTTATTTATGTAAATTATGTTTTTTTAGAGAAAAACCACGCAAATGATCAATTTAATGATCACATCATCGATATTGTCATAAAATGACACTTAAGACTCGAAATGTCAAATTTGAAGCACCATACGTATAATACATAAATCGATTCTGTAGATGACGTGTTGATAGAACTCGTAATTAAAATGAACTGGCGAAAATTTTGGCTGGGCGTGATGGGCCATGACGAGAATACGAACGAGATCGAAACGGATACGGGCGATGATGAAGTTAGTGAAAGCAATGAGACTGTTTCGACAGAAAAGAGTTCTAGGAATATCGGTACTTCTGCTCCCAAATTATTTTACACGTGGCTGCCAAAAGAATGTCTCAAATTCTCCTTCTTGTTGCTTAACAGCGTGACCCTCGTAAGTTTTCGGATATGGATGTTTTTCGCCAGAAGTCTTCGACATGTAATTTATAGGTTAAAGCAAAAATAAGGCGAGTTTTTTAATTCATCGATTGATTAATCGCATTATGTGCAAATGTCGCGAGCAAAATTGTATCGGCGCATAATGCGATTGATTCATCAATGAATTAAAAAACGTCTATAATTTAATTTCGAAATTTCCCACACTGCATGTAGTATTTCAGTAATATTACAATATACTGTAATATTGCTGAAATGTCATATGTTAAATTGGGGGGTTATTAAGCTTGCAGGTGTAACAGCGATAGCGATATCTGCCTGGATGCTGACTAGTACGAAATTAAGGTCTAGATTGCTCGGTCAGCGACTTTCCATGACGATTTTGTTAATTTTAGGAGTTTTTGTATCTTTTGTGGCTTTTACTGGAATTATAGGAATCGCGAAGAAAAAAGAATATTTTATGTTCGTCGTAAGTTGGATTAATAAAGAAACAAACATTTTTTAGATTTTAGAACATTTAAAGAACATATTTTCTAAGAGGGTATTTTTCATTTAAGATATTACTTGAAAAATTAGAATAATTAAAATAAAAACTTGGAGACAGTTTTCTCTCATATACATATTATCTTTCAGTATTTACTGTCTCAGTCAATTGCTCTCTGTGCCATATTTGTATCCTTGACAATGAGTTTCCCATTTTTTGAAAAAATTACGAAGAAGATTCGAGATGATATGATCAACTCTATGGAAAATTATCAATCTTTGGATTGGGCTGTAGAAGCATGGGACAACACTCATAGATATGTAAGAATTTAAATACTTTTTAATTTCATAATCTCAACCTCATATTTTTTCGATCACATTTCGCATTTTTATTAACACTAACTCGTTTCAGTTAAATTGTTGTGGAATTAGATCATCCAAAGACTGGTTGGATCATCGAATGAGCATTCCACAAAGTTGTTGTTCTACATCAATGAAACAAGTAAATTTAAAGTCTTATTTTAAAAAAATCTTTAAAATATCTGTAGCCTAATATGAAAGGAGAAGCAGAAATATTATATCCATAATAGAATATGACATTAAATTAAAGATTACTCATAGTTGAAATAACTATAAGGAACATATTAAAATAGCTTTCGTCTGAAAGCTACATCCGCTCTTAGTCATGGAAGGATTGCACCAGTCACATCTTGATCCATTTTCTGCCAAGTAGCAGAACTTAGAGCATGTATTTTCTTTTTCATGCCGGGAAATGAGTAAGTTGCGTTCACGCGCAGTGCACATCCGGTCGCACCTAATAATATCCGGATATTCTTACTCTTCTTGCGCTCGGGGATTTTCTCTTTTTCTCGGAAGTCACGACAGCTCATTATAATTTTCAGCCGGTCAACTGCAATAAACTACTTTGTCAATAAATAATTCCCAGATGTCCGATATATAAACAATAAAAATTAAACAAGTCAACAAAACATCGTATTTACTCGTTGACCATAATAATAATTACTGAATACACTAATATTATTAATTCGCTTTATAATATCCATATTAACAAGTTATTTAATTGATAAATATATTATTGAATATCAGTGGCAAATTTATATATGAAACAGATACAATCGTCAATTTGAAAATAAATAGCAATTAACACAGAATTTGTATAGAGTTTCTGATTTATCAGAACGATTTTCAGTGCACGCACATGACGGAGGATGTGTCTTACAAATCAGGATGTTTAAAAGGGGCCATAGTGCTATTAAAATCGTACGTTCAGACTGCCTCTATTTCCACGCTTGTCATATTTCCACTTCTGGTAAATCAAAGCTCATTACTCTCTTGCCTTCATATATATTTAACAAGAAAAGAATTAAGAGAATTATTCATACATTTCAGTTAATCAGCGTAATTTTAGCGCTCGGTTTAAAAAAAGGATTAAAGATGAATCGTTTGACGAGGGATGAAGCGAATTATTCGTGAAGACATCGAGGGCGAACGTGACTTAGAAGTGAATGACAAGTCCGGTGAAACGTTTTCCCGTTTTTATTATCATATATAGATCATATATTTTCTGAAAACACTTAATATATTGTACTTAAGATAGTAATATTGTAAGTTTATTGGACATGCTGGTTGGATCGCCGTCTGCCGCGTGGCAGTGATTCAAGTGGAAAAATCCGTAAGTTACTTCCGGCGCTTCTACGATGATCATCGAATCGGGATGTGTTTTTAACACGCGGAGGATAAGGGGGGAGGCGAAAAAATACATTTATAAAAATTACTCGTGACCATCGTAACGCTCTCGTTTATGGAAGGGTTCAAATGGAAGGGAGAAGAGGGGGGAAATGTTTGATCGGCGGGGGATGAGTTCTTCCTTTTTCTTTCCTTTTCCTACGATAAAATGGAGCGTCTTACATAAAATCGATTGCCTGTCGATGCGATACGAAATATTGACGTAGTGATAATTCAACGCGCGCGATGCACCTGTCTTTTTCTCTTCATTTATCCTCTCCTTTAAATTATTGTTAAACGGCTGCGGCAATCAACACCGCGTTCGTGTGGCGTGTGCGTGTATGTTGTGTACGTATGTATATGCTTTATGTATATGTTCTGTACTCGAGTACGGGATGTATACGGATCTAGCTGCGGGAATAGGGGAGTGAAAGGGACAAGGCTTTGGGCGCAGTTTCAGGCAGGTTCCCATCCAATTACAGATATATTATATCATAGCAAACATCGTGACTATTTACAATAAATACAGTTGATTAGGTTATATAAATAAAATATATATAATATCGTATCGTTAGGTTTAGGTTTACAGCAACACGTGACAGTAAACAATTAGATCAGCGGCAAAGTAGCGTAATCTATCTAGGGTAGTGGTCGTAGCTTTAGCGTGGCTGACTCTTCCGTTCGCCTTTCGCGCTCGCTTAATCTTCGATATCTCTCATTTTCACGCTCTCCTTCTTTCTTCCCTTCTTTCGTTCTCGCTCTCCATTTATCGCTCTCACATCTTCAACTTCCGTCACATTTTCCGGAATTTCGAATTCTTTTTCCCCCTTCCTCCCCGTTTTTTTTTCGGCATGGAGTCGCGCTCGAGAACCAATCGCGCCGCAAATGGATCAACGGTTACTGCTATAATTGGCCACTCTAGCTTCTCTCGTGTGTGTATATATATATCTTCTCAATATATTCATATATATTTATATTTATTTATTTATCTCACATAATCATTATTTCTTCGCGCGTTCTACTTCGTTTCTTTTTTTTTTTTTGGTATTTTTATTTATTTAGAGAAGTACGTGGAGTTTGTCGCGATCCCCCGCGGACGGTCGCGGGGGACGAACGAGTCTGGAACGAGTTCGCAAAAACGAGAGATGAAACTTCACGGAAGTTAGAGTGAATTTTTTTTTTCTAATATTACAATCGCGTGAGACGGGATCGGGCCTCGAGTCGAGTTTCGGGGGCCCTGCCCGTACGACACGTATATCGCGGCTACCTAGCCCGCTCATTAATTTGACACGTGATATTTAAAAAATAGTCGATTCTTCTTGAACGCACCGTTGCCGGGTCCAACAGCGGATAATACGGTTAAAGATCAAGAGTGTGAGGGCAGTGTAAGGGGCAGTGAAGGGAGCAGATATGAGGGGGTTGGCTGGCCAAAGGGAGACGATGAGTGTTTAGATGTGCACGAATGTCGAAGCACTCCTATTTCGCTTATCTAGCCCTCGGAAGATTAACGGAAATTACCCTCAAATATTACCCTCGCGAAATTACTATCAACGTTGAATGGAGAGACGATAGCTGCCTCATTATTACAATTATATATGATCATTAGATAGAATTGTATATAGCCGAGGGTTGTCATTATTATTAATGAATTCAAATGCGATTCTAAAGTGATTGCTTCTAAGGAAATCGAATTTAATCGTCGGAATAAATTATTTAAGATTAATAGTTTCAAGATTTCGCTATTTTCATATATATGAGTGCTTTCTAAAATGCCTCTAAAAGTTAAAACAAAGCGAAATATAATTGTGTCGCTTAGATAAGCGAGGGAGGAATGCGGCTCGACGATCAAGCCCGTTCGCGCGGCCGTCCGTAAGAGAACGTGATGATGAATATGCGCAGGCATAGATATTCACGGCGCGATTTAGCGAGTTCCGTTTTCGCGTGTCGCGCGTGCGAACGAGGACGTGAAATGTACAAAAAGGATCGCCCTTGCGGCCTCGTCGGCACGTGCGAGCGCGCGTGCCTCCGATAGAAGGAGCTCGTCTTGGACCGCGATTTAAAATTGCCCAGGCAACACGACGCCGCAAAAGAAGCCATAAAGATACTCTAATCTTTTAGATATCTTTCGATAATCTTTTACGATTTTGCATTGTTGGGTAATGTAGGTCTAAACACTCGCTCGAGTTAAAAATACGTTACGAAGCTTCCTTATTTCTCTCTTTTTCTCTTTCTCTCTCTATCTCACACTCACTCACTCTCATATACTTTTTTATACATTCAGCATAGAGATAACATTTTTTATTCTTCATCTATTCAGACAGCAATGTCGTTGTGCCACTAACTATCCATAAGCGGCACCGTCTCTAAAGCCGCATTGCAAAATATCAATGGCAAGTAGAAACGTTCGTGGCGAACAAACAATACGTGCGATAAATCGACAGATCCGGAATCTTCATGGGGCGGAGGGTGGAGGGAAATGAGAAAAGGGACATGGATAATTGGCGGGTGATAATAAGAGGGATTTCCGATGCTAAGGATGGTTCGATGCACGTATATGGGTTTCATGCGCGAGCGATCGGCGCACACACGCACTTATACACACGCGCGGGCGCGTACATACATACACACACATACATACACACCCACAAAATACAGGCAAAACGATCGTTACTTGGCAGGCAGTAATTTTGGACACATACTTAGTACTCTCGGTAAGGAAACATAGTTAACGTCCGTTACGGTCATATCCAGCAAGCACAAATATGCGATATTGTATACGTATTATTTTTACCGATAATGAGTTTATCCCTCTTTCGAATTTCCTTCGTTTTTTCCGGCTTATATGCAGACATCGATTCGCACGCCCGGCTCGCATTCCCCTCCGCGATCTCCGAGAATCACGGAGGACACCCACCGTTGATCCCGAGCGACTGTCTTCCCGCACATTCGCGCACACGACAATGCGATATAGATCACCGATCGCCGACGATCGGGAACGGCTTATGCTACGGATAGGACACATCCACATGTTAAAAATACGTTTAGTCTCGCTATTGGTATTCGACGATCTCACGCACGCTCATCCTCGCGATCATTGCTGATCCTCTCATTCCGCCTTTCTCTCTCTCTCTCTCTCTCTCTCTCTCTCACTCACTCATTCTCGCCGTACAAGAAAAGCACCACTTTATAATACAAATTCGTCTCGTACTTAATTGTCTAAAGCCGCAAACGGAATTCAAGCTCGAGACCGCACGATCGAGTCCGCACGATCGCTGGCTCCTGGTCCTCTTCGAGGACCACATGAGGATCGCCTCTCCTCCGATCTCTCTTCCTCTGCCGCTTCTCGCCGGGGCCATTCATGGTTGAGACACGTTCCGCGCGTTCCCCATACGTATCCGCGCTCGCTGCCGCTTTTCGCATCGTATTCATCACCGCACGAACATCGTACTTGCGTCGCACCCGCCGTTGTTCTTTTTCTTTCTAAGTACGACGTTAAAATATCGCCGGCAGGGCAAACACACACGTAGCTCGTCAACGTTATCGTCAACGGCATCGCTCCTCCAGATTCGCACTCTCCTCGCATTTATCCTACGAAGAAGGTTGCTATGTCAATGTAAAGCTATGTATTGACTAGTTTCTCTCACTTTCTCGTTGCTCTCAACTACGAATGGCCTATTCCTTCTTTCTTCTTCTCTCTCCTATCTCTCCTCACTCTTCGCGATATAACTATAAATTACCTTGTATCGATGCGGTGTACCGTCGAGCGTGCATGATTCGCACGCGCGGCACCACGGTCCGCCGTGTTTACTTTAGGCCTCGAGCGCAAGCTTCACGAGCTTGCTGGCCCTGCCTCTCACAAACGTCATCAGGAAACGCCACGAATTCAATTCAAACCTGCAAGCTGGTAATGAGCTCGAGCTGCGTCCACGTCGCGCCTAACTCCCGGAAGGAATCTCGCAATGTTCCTCCTTCCAGGCTCGCGCGGTCCGGGATCCGGTACACACTCTCCCGATTCTCATCCTCTCCTCTCACGCCGTCGCTTGTAAGGCTTTCGCGGATCTGCCAATCGCGGATCGGTCGCGCTGCTGGTCCGTGGAGCGAATACTCGGTGAAACCCGCGTTCCTCCGCGTGCGCTTAACGCTCTTACACCCTACGTACCCTATACCTCGTAGTATATATATATATATATATTTATAATATATTATATATAATATAACGTTATAGTGTTTTTGGCATCTTTGAAATACACAAATAGACTTTGGTATAAAACTTTTTGATAGTGTTCAGTACGTTTATATATATGCGCGTGCATATATACGGACGCTGCGCTACAGCGTGCCACAGCGGCATTTTTTTTTTACCCCCTTCGTCGACTTTCACGGTTCCGGTTTCTTCTTCTCTTTCTATATTTTTCTATCTTCGGTGTCGCTCACTCGAAAGTCCCGCGGCTTCGATACTGGACAATGTTCTCACGCGAGGGGACGATACGACTGACTCTCAAATCGCTCTAGCACATCTTGTCTAACCACCAAAGCTTACAGGACGGCGCGCCTCTCCTCCTGCGTCTCTTCTTACTCGACTGGTCCACGGCCTTCTTCACGAACCTGATGTTGTATGGGTCCTCCGCGAGTTCGGGATACTGTTGCGCGTCATGTATATACTCGCCCTCGTAGTTGGAAGCGAGACCAACCTTCAGTATCTCATCCTGCTCGGCGACCATCCACTCGACGGAGGTGGGAGTGTTCGTTTTGAGAGCCTCGCGTTCTCGGTGCCATGCCTTCCTGATGGCGGTCGCCTTTGCGTGATGCAGTAGCCTCTGCTTCTCCTTCTCCGCCGTCGTACCGTAGCGCAGGTTCACCACGTAGCTAGCGCCGTGTATCTTCACATCAATCAGCGAGCTGCTGCCACTGCCGTTCTCGTTCTCGTGGAACGTCGTGTTCACTTGACCTCCTAGCCGTTTCAGCTGACCGCGATCCTCGCTGGCGCGCCAAGTTTCCTCCTTGACGAAGTAAAAGGCGTCCTGCTGCGCGCTGTGTACAACGAACGTAAATGGCAGGAAGTACGAGCGATTGAACACGGATGTGAATACATCGCCGTAAATAGCGTTAGCGCTGGGCACGCTGGACACTACCGCTTGGCCGTCAGCGGTTCTCGATACCAGGATACCCTTGCCGAAAGGTGGGTCGGACGCCGCACCCAGGCGGCTGGGTATCAACTCACTCGTGTCCTTCTTCAAGGCTGATCGCGGCGGCGCGGACAAGCTCACCGCGTCGCCCGAATGCCTTTGAGCGATGTAAGCGAGGAAACCGGATTGAACGCCCAGATTGCGCGTTCTTTTCTTCTTACCAAATATAGAGGTTCCCGGACCAAGTGCTCGCGGAACAAGGCTTTCCGGCAGTTCGTCCGGGAATAGTTGCGGCGCTAAACTCTTCAGGTCGTATCCGAGATGCGAAAGCCATGATATGTGATCTGGAAAATAAAAATATCGTTGAATGGATGTTGAATTATACATACATAAATCGGATCATCAGTGATAGCCGTTGCGAACTTACCAGTTGGTTGACTTGGTCTGTCTGTATGTCTGACATCGATCGGATCGTTTCCGTTAAATCTATAAAGATGTAAGTGCGTTGGCTTGTCCACACGATCCAAAACGTTCTCCCAGAGCGGCGACATCCATTGGCCTATCAGCGGGTCGTAAACTTTACCGTTTGGCATGTGAACGAGAGAGGTGACCTATAAATAGATTATATTGTTAAAATACAATATACAAGAAGAAAATATCATTCTTGAATAAAAGTTTTATATTTTCTATACATTTTTTATTCTATTAATTATGATATGACAAAAGAAATTTACCTGATCTAGAAGTCCTCCACAGAAATCGACTGGTAAGTAAAGATATGGATTCGAATCATAAACAATGTGGCCGTAGGGCGATCTCATAATTTCCCTAATGCCTTCACCGTACTGGTTGAAGATCATGATTGGTGTACCGCATTGATCAGTGGCGATATAATATTTGTGCCGGTATACTTGTGCGTAAATAAGATGTCCTCTGTCGTCATAGACCAGCGACATTAATTTACCATCGCGTGGGCTGTATATCTGGCTCACTTCGTGCGGTCGTTTCTGATTGTTATAGAAGAATTGCGTGACATTGCCGTAATTGTCCTTCCTCGTGGCCAGGCGATCCAGGTGATCGTAATAGTATCGCACATCGAAGCGACCACGTTTGGTGGCGCGCACAAGGAGACCCTTGGCATTGTAATTGAATCTCTCCTCTCTCGCATTCTGTACCACTAAGCCTCGGTTGTCGTACTTGTAGAGTCCATCGCCAAACTTGACTATTCGGTCCATGGCGTTGTACTCCATCGGGATCGTATTACCTCGATATGTGAGCGACAGCATATTGCCGTTGGCATCGTACTTGAAACCCCATGGTTCTTGTGCCTCCACGCCAGTCAACTGACCGTCACAGTCCCACGTGTAATTTTTTACGTTGGTATATGTGTTAACAGCGACGTTGCGCGTGTACGTTCTCGTCTGATTGATGCGGCCGCGTGAATCGTGCGTAAACTCCATTCTAAACACTTCCATTCGATGGATCGTCACCGTGACTTGAGTCTCCAGGAATCGGTCGTCCGTAGTGCGCGAGAACAGCGCGGTGCCGTCGAACACGGTCGTTTCATTCGATTGCGGCTTCGTCACCTTGAATTGGCCGATTTGCTCCAGCGTACCCAATCTCGGACTATAAGCCATGGTGTGCGGTGGTAACGTCTGGCCGCCTATTCTGCCTTGCACCGCGATCAATCGGAAGTTCGAATCGTACTCAAATGTGAATTTGGCGTTGCTCAGGCCGGTCTTGGCGCCGAAATCTATGCGCTCCTCCACCAAAAGTCCCGCGCTGTATTGATAATCCCACTTGTATTCCACGTCTCTCTCGGAATGTATCACCTCGGAAGGTAGTCCACTCTCGGTATATCTGATCTCACTCTTGCCATCGCCGTGAACGACTTCCGCCAATTGTCCTGAGGTAT
The DNA here is from genome assembly GCA_928718305.1 of Tetramorium bicarinatum. NCBI lineage: Eukaryota > Metazoa > Arthropoda > Insecta > Hymenoptera > Formicidae > Tetramorium > Tetramorium bicarinatum. The sequence goes on along the minus strand of OV788329.1, from coordinate 13,810,862 downwards.
GATATCTGTAAACAATACGAGCTCCGTCTCCTGGGAACACGGTCTGCAGTAAGTTCCCGTCGTGACTATAGTGCTGCAGATAGGCTCTGGTACTGCCGGGTGGAGTATATGTCACCCTGAGGAAACCGAGGGAAGCTTGACAGGAGAAAGAATGCTTAGTTTCCGACGGTAGAATGATATGTCGCAGTCCACCGTCGTCGTCATATTGCAATGAAAACTGCCTATTGCTGGCGAGCGTGATTTTCGACAACATATTGAAGTCGTTGTAGGTATATCGTTTCGTGCCGTCCTTACTATTGGTAATTTCTGCCAGTTGACCGTGTCGGTCGTAGCCATACGATTCATCGGAGACGCCCCATTTCCAGCTCTCGATCCTGTTGAATCGATCATAGGTGATGCTGAGATTATGGCCTTGCTCGTAAGGTTGCCAGACCAAAGGAAGGCCAGCCTGATCGAAGATCACTGTCAATAGGGGAGTTCCTGCCTTATCATAGAATGTCTCACGACTGAACGCCTGCTCGAATTCGACGCTAATTACTCGCGTATCGTTCACCCAGATCTCCCTATTGAGCGTTTGCTGCGGATGGCTAACTTCTCCGACCAGATTGTACGTCGTCGTCATGGTGTTTGCTAATTCGCCCAACGACATCAATTGATAGCTCCACATGGGCAGCATCTCCGCTTCTACCGGTAAAGCTGGCTTCAATAGCGGATGTTTCGTCGTCGCCGCGCTCAGTACTCTACCACCACCAGGTAGAAGCACCTCGAGGCTGCTATTCGTAAATGCGATTGCTTTCATGAGCTTGGTGCCTGTGAATGAGAAATTACATATTAAAGTAATAATATTCATGTTTTAACAATATTCGCAAAGAAATTCGAATATATCGGAAAAGATAGATTGAATTAATTAATTAAATAAAGAAAATACATACCATCAGTGATTGACAACATCTTTGATTTCTCGTTTTTCATCTCAAACTCCACAGATCGCTGTTTATCGCCTTTTGATAAAGCTTGCAAGGGAGCAGACACTTTAACCAATAAACCTTCATCATCAGATAAATCCGATAACAATTTCAATTTCTCGCCTGTCGGCAGTATTACGTCAGTGACACGTCCTAGACTGTCATAATTGTATATATATGTTTCATCTCCCTAAAATTTTAACAAAACATTGCATTTTATCGAGAAGAAATAATTTATTCATAAAAAAGGCCATAAAATTTTTACGTCATATATTTTAATATATTAAGGAAAGAAGAGAGAATAAATATTCATTCGAGCAATTTTTTATTAATGGATTATTCTTTATTAATGAAGATGAGAAATAAAAATTTCCAACTTACTCCTGATCGACTAGTGAGTAAACCGGTTGAGCCGTCATAACCCAGGGCGATCTCCGCTCTGCCACGTTCAGATAATTTCTCCAGAAATCCAACCGCGGAGATTTTCAATTCGGATTTATGATCCTGAGTGTTCTCGATAGAGCTAACAACACTGCTGTAATCTCGCAGGAATTGAATCTTATTGCCCGCACTGTCGGTTACCGTAGACAACTTGCCGAAACTTGTGTTCTTGCTGTACAAAAAGGAATAACGAGTCTTTCCGGACGTCAAATCTTTCGTGGAGATATGTTGGCCGTAGCGATTAAATACGTAGATCTCGTTCGAAGGCGGGAACGGAATGCGGAACTCCCCATTCTCGTCGTGATTCGGAAGATACGGCTGGAGAGCCAGGATATGAAGACTGCCCTGATCGGCGACATGCAGGACACCGTCCGGCGAAACCGCCAGGGCGGATATCGCGGTGAACTTGGCGTTTGACGAAAGAAGAGTCTCGGTGCTGCTGGTATCGTCCGTGCAGGTGCACGTGTCCAAGTCCTTGGTGCTGGGCGTAGTATTGTTGCACTCGCATTGGCCGCGCAGTCTCTCCTGCTGCTGACCGGCGAAGTGTGACATCTTCCCGGAGGAATCGACGATCCTGATAGAGTTCACTCGATGAGAATCGCGATCCGCTATGTACAATTCGCCGGTTGGACTGAAACCGACAGCCAGCACCGATCCGAGGACTTCATCCGATTTCTTCGAATTTATCGCTATCGACGAGTTCAATTTCGGAAGTTCGTCATTGCCGTTGTTGTTGTTGTTATTATTGTTGTTCGCGTTACTGGTGCAGTGAAGAGGCGTGCCAGCGACTACGCGGACCTTCAGATCGCTGGTGAGTTTCAAAACTAATCTATCGTCGATGAAGTGCAAGGATCCGTCCAATGGGCTCAGAGTTAATCCAGTGGGCCATTGTAACTGAGCCTGATGTGCGGGAATGGCTCCGATGCAGGGAGCGGGTGACCAATGATTATGATGACCATGATGTCCCACGAGCGTATGTATGATACCTCGAGGATCGACAGCACGAATGTTCGTTCCATCGGCAATGTACATCGTTTTATCGGCCGCAATTGCGATTCCTACAAATTAAGAAAAGTCATATTTCTTTTATTTTGCAAGTAATTCTTTAATTCATAAATCTTTTGATACGTATGTTCGCTAATTTGTAAATTAATCTCTTAGATTATTTGAAATAATTCCAACAGTGCAAACACCTTTCGAAACAATGACAGGCATATTTCAATTTGTCCTTTACCTTTGGGATGAGCCAATTTTGCATGGATGGCCGGACCTTCATCGCCGCAATGACCCTCGTCACCTGGGATACATCTCTCGCCGCTTCCAACAACGGGCTCGATATTAATGCTAGGATCTTGGACTTGTTCCAATGAGAGAGCTTTTAATATCTGATGTTTCTCTGGGTCGCTGATATATAAGTGTCCGTCAGCCGGTGAGATACATAGGTAATACTGATACGCCACTTGAGTAGCACTGTAAAAGAGGTTCAGATTAGATTTGATCCATCGAATGTTTGACTCGAAAATTCTGCAGAAAACACAAAAATTAATTACCTCAAAATCAGGACGGTGTAAACTTTCCCTTCGGGCGTGATTCTGCGTACGAGATTGAAGTCCCCAACGTATATGCTGCCGTCGGGTCCGCTGGTGAGTGCCACCGGGGTCAGGAGTCTGGCATCCTTGGCAAGACCATCGCAATTCTGACACACCAAACTTCTCTGGAGGCCGGTGCCCATTACCACTTTCACAGTGCGCGGATACTGTTTGAAATGTAGAGTAGAGCCGTCGCCTTTCTGCAGAATCCCTTCGTGGAAGTTGTAATGGTGATGGATGTCGAGTCCCCAGCCGCCGATATCGGAGATATCGACGTCGAATCCCTGCAAAGTGGCCGTCTGCGTCTCCCATATCACCGACGGACAAGTGGAATGTTGATAGCCGATCGAGATCCTCGCCTGCGCCACGCCGTAGACCTTCTGCTTGTAAACGTTTCTCTTGTTCCAAGCGAACGTGTGCGTCAGATTCGGATCAGCCTCGTACGTTTTCGTGTGAAGCGAACCCTCGATTTCCACGTGCACGTGTACGTGCGTCAGCGATTTCGGAATGAACGGTCCGGTCAGTTGCATCCTCACGGTAGAGAGATAGCCCGCAGCCTGACTGCTTTGATACATCAAGTGGAGATTGGAGCCCGGAATAGCGATGCTTTCCTGCACGATCTGCAAGCGATGTTTAGCGTTGCGTTAATGCGGTCATACAGTGTTGTAATCTTATAAATATTGTTATACTCGTATGATTTTCCTTGATTCCTTTCTTTTTCGCGTAATGCATCGAGATTTGTTATTTAACTTTGATTTTAAAATGTCGTACTCTGCGCTTTCCATTCAAACGCCTGGAGATTGATACCAAATTATATCGTGCAAAAATTTTGCATTGTTCCAATTACGACTTGTGAAATGAAGACTTCATTTTGATTGGCGTAATGCGAGTGTTTTAATTAAATCGTTTGCAAAATAGAAACTTACTTGACTTTCAGCAAAGACTAAGCTCTTTCCAGGCAAACCGCCAACTTTTTCCGGCATCCACGTGCTAACGATAATTGGCCGTAGCAGCTCGTGATCGTGCTCCAAGCACGGACCGTGCTCGCTAAAGAGTCCCATTGAAATCCCTGGGAAGCCTATTATATTGTATTCCGTAAATGATAAGAAACTCAAAAATTATAACACTCAAGGACGGAACAAAGACGGCACACACGTTGAACAATTCTGAAAACAACCCTGTGAAGATGCATGGGTAACAGGCGCGCGATCCGATTCGACATGGTCGTGAAGAGCAATAATAAATTACGTAGACCATTCTAACAGAACTTTTGCAAATAATAAAAAAAACGTCCATTCGTTTCTTTTGTTATCTCTTCTTTTCCCTGCGCGCCGGAATCGGTTTCAGGTGATCGAGCACGTACGCGCGTTTATCGAAACGTTTGTGACGTTAATGGGTAACGCGATCCGACACGTAACACGATGAGATATATGTGTACCAGGTCGACCGGCCAAAAAAAAAGAGAAAAAAAAGGCGAAAAAAATCCGTAATACATATCCGAGGCTCGATGCTTACCAACTGCCGGGCTCGGCGGCTGGTTAGATTTATACGATTCGCCTTCCTTGCTCAGGATCATCACAACGGGCGGCAGAACTACGATCTGATTCCAGGGTACGAAGACGGTCCTCGTGAGAGGTTTGAAGGGGCTGCGCTGGAATTGAAGCGTCACGGCGCCTCCACCATTGACCAGGACGTCGAACCTGATCAAAGTACGTAAATGCATTTCGAACTCCATTGCCGCTGGTATTACGTAAGGATCCGACGTAGGTCGATCAAGATAGTGCACCCGCTTTATCCGAGAATGAATGTCCAACGAGACCATAGAATTGGAACGCGTGTCTTGAAAGTTTCTTCATTCTGTTTGATTAATTTTCTAAGCATGGCTTAATATAAATCCTGAGCCTAAGTTCGTTAATTAATATAATTTTGAAACATATTTTTTCATATGGAAAAATTTATCCCGATCGTAGCAAATAATAAAAACAGTTCTATATAAGTATAATAAAATGGCATATCTTTACATTTTTTATTGTAAAAAACAAAATTAAGGGAATTGCATAAAAATTTCAATGTCATATAAAGAATTATTAGAATTAAAGAATGGTAATAGCTTTCAAAGTATTAACAATATGTAATTTCAAAATTCTTTCTTGCAGAATTATTATTATAATTATGCTAGTACTATTTATTGACGTGAACAATGGACGAAGTAGATTTTTATTTATACGTGCTTTGTAATTTCTCTCTTTCAGCCCGTTCGTTATTTAAGTTTTGTACCTAGGTTCAAAAGTACGCTATAGAATTTAATGAAGTAATATTCCTTCTCATATAAAATTACTGGCTTCTCTGAAAAGTTGGAGCCTGGAAACAAAAACTGTAGAACATATTTTTAACAGGATTTATAGTAGCACTGTATTGTATTATTAATGTAGTTAGATTTAACGTCCCCATTGAACTATTTATAAAGTAATTTTCATACACATATACACACGTTTATAAAGGCAATTTTTTTGAAATAAAATGAAATATTCCACAAGACTGGTCATCTCTTACACTAAAATAATTTCCATACTTTACTTCTGTATAATATCCCGCGTATTAGAATTTTTGATAAAACGTTGCAAAATATAAAATCGGATTTCACATTAATATACAATCAAATTACATATTAATATATGATCAAATTGTTATGCGCTGAAAAATTCATCTAAGTAGTAATCCGCTGTAACGATATTATAATTGAAGGTACATACATACGTCAATGAATAGAATAATACGTATGCGCTTGTTATTTCACATTTATGAACATTAATTACGAGTAGGCGCGATGTTCCGGTCGTTGGATCAATATGAATTAAATCGGAAGAGAATGCCCGAAACAAAGTTTCGTAACGAGTAGATTCGGTCGATATACGAACACATTTCGACGACCCGCGATGCACCGAGGGGCCAGGGATCGGGCCGTGGTACCGTAGGTTTGCACGTAGTAATTAGTAAGCTTTCGACATCATTAGCTCGGGCTTTGATGCGGTCTAGTATCCCAACTCCTCCGCTTTCCTGTTTCAGAATTATTCTCGCCAGGATTGCTGTATACCCTCGCCTGATGTAGTCGTTCCCGACTACATCCCCCTACCTACCCCCTTTTCATTACAATGCAGCCTTGATACTATCGCGCAGGACGTCCAGCTCCGGCCCTACATGTCGTGCTCATCGCATGTGCAAATGCTAATACAGTGATGATGACGGTGACGCGTGTGTTGGTCGCCGATATAACTGTAAACGGATGTAACAACGGGCGTAACTCTTTCCACGAATCCCTTTCTATCGCCGGTAATATATTATCCACGATAGCATGACCTACTTATTTCACGCACGACACTCAAGAATAATTAGCAATTAGCAGATACGGAATTTGAGATTACGCTCTTAAATGTTCTCAGAGCGCGAGGGTAATGCGTATATAATAATCTGGATTACGCTCGTGGTATCCGTCATTTACGTTATGGATGTCTGTCATTAATCGTGCAAATCCCTCTTTCAAAATAATATTATGCCACAGTAATAACTACATCGGCTTAAAATACGAACAGCATAATTGCCTCTACGTGTGTAATGGTGAATTATTAATATGAATTACTATCCATTACCATATCTATTAGGGACAAACCAGAATGCACATTTAAAATCATTTATATCATTTGCACGCATTCACGAAATTATTCCAATCGGCCATTTCATCGGACTTTTTAGCTGAGAAAGAACAATCAAGTCTCTTATCTGCGCTTGATATTTGTATGTGCACTATGATGATCGACCATTATTTTTTTTTTTTCAAACGCACCAGTGCCTTAAAAATTATTATTAGACGTAAATAATGTTTAAAACTTCAAGGTATAATATTTCAGATTTGCGAAATAAATTCGTCTCTGACATTTCTAAATATTTTAAATCGTCATTTAATTCTTGCTATTAATTTCATTATTTTAGTTTAGAAAAACTTTAATATATGACAATCAAATAGAAATCATTATATGAAGCTGGAGAGTCTAGAATAAGTGTGGTATTGATCCTTACCATCCGTCTGCTCTGGTCAAGGTGAATCCAAAGCGCGAGTCCCTGTCGACGGACACTCTGATGCCTACTATTCCGAGTCCTTGTTCGGTAACAACTTGGCCTCGCATCACCGCAACTCGACTGTTACAAATTACAGATATATCGGGGTCCACCGAAGCGGGATCGTTTCGTCGACCCATTAATCCGCGCAATGCTGATTTAAAACGAAGCATTCTCACAATTTACATCTGTCTACAATCGGAATGCAATTTCGATCGGTGCGCGCGTTGAAGCGAAGGTAGTACAATTTTGGAAAAATCATTTGGATTTTCATAGCGTTCCGTTCCGGACACATCGTTCGTAACTTAAATACGAATGTAATACCGAAATTAAGTTTCAGAATGCCCAAGCATAGATACCGTCACGAATTTAATAATCAACGTTAATTCAAAGCTTTCAATCTTCAAATAAAATGCCGCGGCAATTTTAAATTTTAATTATTTTGGTAATCATTGATACACTTTACATTTTCATAAAATTCGCTCGAAAAGTTATACGCTCGAATTATGTCACGATTCAATTTTCTGCGATCCCACCGCGAGCAACGGCGGGCACTGTTAATACCCACTTAGCGCCCGCCTAATTAACGGGTAATGCGATCGTACTAGTCGGTCGGTGTACGACCGGTGTCTTTACGCGGGCGCGGACGCGGGCAATCGATTTCGCCTGTTAAATCAGCTTCCGCGGTCAACGGTTCAATGCGATCCAATATTCTCACTTCGCTGCCAATACAATCCGCAACTCCATTCGGCCGACATTCGACGGCCGCGTTGCCACGTACAAGGGAAGCTAATGCCTCTGGCTGAATCGAGGAGCGATACAAATTGATTTTACAAATAGAACAATGCCGCGTAGGCGAAGGGGTGGCGGAACGGGGGAAGGGGCACGGGTCGTGGGGTTGGTCGGCGGGGGCAGCGGAACACGCGCAGTGCGTCGACGATGCATTGTGCTCGCGAAAATCAGCATTCGCGGTGGTGGCGATGGCAGCGAGGCGGGAACATTCTTCTCGGCACTGACTTTCAGGATTTTCAGAGACCAGAAAAAAGGGTGGAAAAAAAAGATGAAAAAAAAGAAGACATAATACTTCGTCCCGAAGCGGATGGACGAGGGCGGGAACGGAGGGGAGGAATTTGTAGGGAAATTATCTCGTGAGAGAGTAAAAGGCATGCAGTCATGTTATATAGATACGTAGGCGTGAGATATGTAATATGTAATATAATAATAGACGTATCATATAAACTTCTCATGGACGGAACTGGAGGAGGCAAGAGAGAAATGGATGTACGAGGCCAGGGAGGCTGGACTCTCGGCGAGAGAAAGTTGGAATGTTTGAAGCTGAATATTTTAAGCGATTCGTGTAGTGCTGAATATAATGAGGTCGATGTATATAGGTACGTAGATAATATATATAATGTATATAAGAGATATATGCGACACGTCGCATATGTGTATGTAGCTTGTTACACCACCCGTTGGGTAACGAATGTAACGCGGCACGTGCGACATGAGCTACGATCCCCCGCGCCGTGTAACAAGCTATATACCCGTTTATATGCATTCGGTATGTAGATATATATAGATATATATATTTATCAGTCTCTAAGGGATTGCGTATGGGGGCATATTCGTTCTTGGAGGATCACGCGTGTCCCCAACGCTGCGCGCGATGTCGATGGTCGCATCGTCACCTAACACAGGACCACCGACCGTTTCCAATTATCGCGATTATCGAGTTCGCAGATTTCACAGGGGCTCAGGGATCGAAACCGGGATTATTTCAACGAGGTCAGTTTCTGCTGACCTAGGTAAAAGTGCGCCGGATATAGCGACTGTTAATTTCTTTCAAGCAGCTAAAGCAACGTCGGTACCTTATTCGAACTAGTAACGGCCCTCTGAATAATTACTTGTGACTAAAAATAAAAAATAAAAAAGTATAATATAATGTATAATATAATAGTGTTTACAACGTTTTTTATAAAAATATAATTCTATTTAAGATATTAAATAGACTAGTAGAATAGTAATAAGATAATGATAATCAAATATAAACTTTAATAATATTCAATTAGTATGATATAATAGAAAAATGTGTGTTTTTATTTTTCTAAAAATAAAGTGATTGAATTTTACATAAAGTACTTAAATTTTTAAATTATAAAAATTATCATAGTTTTCTCCTCAACAAAGAGAGTTTTTCTAGATTCTATATTCTTCGCCAATTGTCATTTTTCTGCGAATAACTGCAGATATGCATTTCCGCGTGTGCAAAGAAACGAAATCGGACAATGTTGCCGGTTTCGATCACTGATGGTGCCTTCGTTTCGAATGGCTTGGAGATCAAACTGCGCCGGGGAGGTGGGCGCTGATCCTCCAAGTGCGAGCATAGCAAGGTGGCAGGCACAGTCGTCACTACTGTACGTCCAAACCCATAGTGAATGATCAACAGAAAAAGAAAAACGGATGATGCTCGAATGCACCGAGATCTCTAAAGGCAGTCGTAGTCAACCTATATGCAAATAACGAAAGAAGAGAATGTACACGCGCGACGCGTACCTAACGCCGTTAGGAATTATTAATCTAGCTTATTCTTTTCTGGTTTTTTTTTCTTTCTTTCCGCCGAAATTTACGAATCATCGACAATCTCATTCTCTTTCTCTGTCCTTGCGTGAGTCTTTCTCTCGGTTTATCTGTCTTTTCTTTTTCTCTCTCCTCTCGCCTCTTTTCCGTCGTTCTCGCGCGAACGAGGACGTCGAGGACCGATCTCGGAGAAATATCAAGACGCACGAGAGACCGCGAACTTTTTCAGTCGAAATAATCTCAGCGGAATTAACAAACGTTCGTCGTTTTCAGTAAGTACTCCGCGCCAGAAAGAAGCATCGTTAAGTTAGTAAAGCGGGAGTCTCAGGGGTAGATGGACAAGGTAGAGCTCGGGACTGGCGAGGTTTGGGTGTGATCATCTCGGTGGGTTTCAATTTCCTCGGATATCGGATAAAGACAGACACAGGGCGTTGGTGTCGGGTCATTGGCACATTTTAGACAGGTGATAATAGACGCAGACAAGGGACAAGGAGAGACGGTCCTTTGGGGTCCTTCATCATGAACTGTACGGTGCCGATTAGCAATACTTGCCGATCCGTCGATAGAACAGAAAGCGAACATGTACACTTGTTGAGTTATTATCTCGTGTTCGTATCGTATGTATATATATATAGATATAATAATAATATATATGATAGAAAAAGGAACAATATAATAAAAAGAACGCAACAGAGTCGTTCACGCAAGAGGCGCGCAATAAGGTCAGCGTTCGTGTAAAATGCTAGGACGTTCACTATAAGACAAGTTCGACAGGATGGTACATAAAGTGCAAGCCTGGCAAACACAAACAACACAAGACCAGGTTCGTAAGTATACGACTCGTAACATACTATTATGTATATCAGTCATATGGCTAACGCATCTAAGGGACAAGAAGACAAGACATAACAGAAAGGGGAAGACAACAATCTGACGACATATCACAAATAACACAGAGACAATTCGTACGGTTGATGTATACGTGAAGAGCTCTTGCCCATGGACAGACGCTCGGTATATGATGCGTACAAGTATTATAAATATACATATATATATATTTATAAGTGAGATCAAAGATTACTCGATAACTAACGAGCTTTTGCATGTTGTGATAAAAAGGAAACGGCATATAGAATCTATAGAATTAGACAGTGGTTATTTTCAGAACGTTTCCTTTTTTTTCTGTATGATTAAACATCGCCCTGGATCTATTTCCGACATGGATTTTACACAAAACAAGAGAGAGTGTTCTACAAAGAGGATTTTAAAAAAGTAGGTTACCGAATATTTGTTGTAAATTCGATATCAATACCGGGAGGATTGTTTCTCGTTCGTATGTTTTTTCGAAGTCCATGGCGTTTTTATTGCGAACATGTATTCGACTATTTTTATAAAAATATAGACGGAAACCCGACGAGAGAGACGCGCGCACGCGGCGCTACTTCGAGCGGGATAACCCGCCGCAAAAACCGTCAACGACTCATCTCCTGTACGTATCAACGCGAGCGTGGCCATGGGGCGCGAAAGTGAATAAAGACAGATAGGTCAGACAGGTAGATGGAGGCTGAGAAAGAGAGAGAGAGAGAGAGAGAGAGAGAGAGAGAGAGAGAGAGAGAGAGAGAGAGAGAGAGAGAGAGAGAGAGAGAAAGAAAGAAAGAGAGATATAGAGAAAGAAAGAGAAAGAGAGCGGACGAAGTAGAATAGGGGGTGGTGTCGGATGAAAGAGATGAGAGACAAATAAGCAAAGTGTGATCAAACACTGGCGAAACGCAAATATTCATGTAATGAGAAATGATAACAGGCTGTTATGTGGATGGCAGTAAAAATGAAGGTAGAAAGGTAGAAAGAGAGAGAGACAGAGAGAACGAAACGTAGGAAAGTAATGACAGTATAGGCAGGCTAAGGGTATGATATATAAATACATAAGTGTGTTACATATTAATGGGTCATACGAAAGACATGTAAGATGAATGTACGAGCGAAACGAGCAATAGATGATACTTTGTTCTTTCTTATTTTTTTTTTTCTTTTGGATAATGAACGATTAGCGAGAGCTTGAGCTGCAACTTACCGCGGTGTAAAGGAACTCCAGAACGTACTACGTGTGGGAAAAACCAACGAGAAGAAAGGGCGTTACCACGGTCACAGAACCCGCGTTTGCGGGCAAAAAACGGAGGCGCGTGCGCAGCATTGCGCGAGCAATCGTTTCTCGAGCAATTGCCTCCGAACGGCAATTTTTTTCTACTGTATTGCGAGCGCGATCGCGTGCGTCACCGAGCGCGCGCGTTAAAATCTATCCGCCGCGATCCCCGGTCGCGATCCGGGACCGAACGGCGCCCCGGTCTTTTTCCGTTCCCCGGCTCCGTTCCGGCTGGACCGGCACGGAGAACCCGCGAGTGCTCCTCGCAATGTTCCGCACGCCATTACAGAAACAATAGACGTAGACACACACTAATCAAGCGTACCCATCACACACGCGATCCTTCCAGTCACGCAACATGAAACGCAGTCACTCTCGGACTCATTCAACATAGAGTGGTATACAGTGTGACAGACACAAGTTGGAAACTACGCAACGCATACACATATGTATATAATGATGTATATATAATATATATATATATAGGGCCCAGAGAGAAAAACGAATGACCGGTCGTATGTTAATACGCGGTGTCGTTTCGACCGAGGATGGTGCCCCATGACGCCCACCCTTGGCGCGGGCACCCTAACGGAGCGACCGAGGGAAACTCTTATCGGCTCGGTCTAACCAGGGTCGAAAGGATCGCCCGGATCGGACAGCGAGAGGAGATTCCATCGGCGTCGATCTAGGGCCCGGGCTGAGGGACGATCCTCGAATATTGATTACGCTGTCCGAGCAACCTCAATGCCAGTCTGAATACCTGATTCACGACGGAGCGCTTGTATCCGCGAACATCTTTCTCGTTTGGAGCGAACGCGTTCTAAAAATCGTGTTAACGCAAATAGCCTCTCGAAGAAGATACGAGAATTTTGATGAGTGAGAAAGTAATATCCAAGTAGTCGTAAAGCTTACAAACTTTAAAGACGGATGATGGGACGGACAGACATTACATATTAATAATTATTCGTTTAAACCAATGAGTGTTGCGATATATGAATAAAACTGAAATAGCGTTATTAATAATCTAATAGAAAGAGTTTAGTGTTATTCAAGTTAAATTGAGCGATAATTAACACACACAATATCCCATTGTAAAACTTTTAAACGAGTGCAAATGTTGGCCGCAAGTCTACTCGGAGCAGTAATCGATATTCTAGTGATATTACGAGACGAATGGACAATGGACAAAAACAATGCTCTAAATGCTCGACTTCTGGAACAGTCTTCGACGACAACATGGACCTTATTATACGCACCGTATACAAAGTTTTCACGGAGCAAAAAGAAGGAGACGGTACGAGAAATTTCAAACTTGTGTCTACCATATCTAGAAATACTTTTACGAGTGGGCGAGTCACGGCGCTTGTGCTCTTTGACATCGATAGCTCTGCACAGACTTTCACAGATAATTGCAAATTCTCGTTAAGGGAGTTTTGATCTCTGCCTGTCTGACTCAACCATTCGTACGCTTTATCTATGAACTCCTTCCTCGTAATCGCTTAACGAATGGCCAGATTATTGGTGTCGGAAAGCAATTTTGAAAATTGTATCTCTGTCCTTCCTTATATATGTTAGTTATATTGCGCGCAGGCCGACTGTACTGTTATACTTTATGACGATAACGAACAGTGCCTAGAGTACATTAACGCGTGAGAAATGAATTAAAACTAATAATAAGGTAATACAAAAGCAAGTTTCTAGCATATTCTCGTTATGCAGACTTTCGTCATTCAGTCCGTAGGCAGAACGGAGCCTTTTTTTTCGGTCTTCGGCTGTAGGGTGATTGGTAAACTGGTGGTGGTAAAGGGCTACACACAGAGGATAAACACTAGACAAAATACACGATACCCCCGAAGTGCCGTCGCGGCTTCTTCCAGCTCAGCCGCATACATATCAATAATCACTTCTTCAATGCCGAACAAAGATAAAAAAAAATTTATCTTAGAAAAAAATTCTTATGTCTTTTAAAATATAAACTATTTGAAAATTATATATTTAGTTCATCTTCTTTGAACCTCTTCTGTTACATTTTGCTGCTTAGTATATTATTTCAATTAATTTCATGTGAATGTGCTTCTATATTCGTGAATTATTAAATTAAATACATTGTAATATCTTGTGCAAAATTTAAAGGTTTTTAATGTCAAATTTTTTTTAGATTATCAATAAATAATATTTGCTTTCTCAATAATTGTATAAAGATAAGAATAAATCTCATTGATTTAACATGCATTATTTACTTATCATAGCTTTTTAACTATTTAAATTAAACATATGCATCTAAAGTTTTTATATCGCAAATGCGCAGAGATTAATAATGGAAAACCTTTGATTGGCAACTGGTTCCAAAGTAATCATCGATATAATTGGCATTCGGAGGGGGGAAAGGGGTGAAACACTAGGAAAGGATGGTTAGGGGGTTGCAGGGTGTCACCCACCGGGGGCTCTCCTGATATTTCAGCTGTTACGGATGTGGATTCATGACGATTCGATCAAATTTTTGTAGCGTTCAGTGGCCGCTCACGATGGGGGAAGCATCAATTTAATAAATAATTAATCGCAATATCTTCATTTAAATAATGTTTGCGACATAACGTTCGTTCGCGAACCAATAGTTTCAACATGTGGCATCCTTAATAATAACGAAATAATTTATATTGTGCTGCAAATTATATGAAATAACGATATTCATAAAACTACCAATGATTTTTGAAGTTGTAAACTGTGTTAGCCCATCATTTTTGCGATTAAGTTCTGTTTATTATCTCAATTTATTAATATAGAGCAGAAATATGCAAATTGTTCCATAATATCAAATTTTGCGTATCTATAATATTTTATACAGCTTGTATTATATCCGTATTAAATGTATATTTCACAAACAAAATTTATGTTACATTTCCACAATAAATTAAAAACAAATTATACGTATGTAAAGCTGAAAATATATTTTAATTAACTTTGTCCCGTCCACGTGAAATTATTGGTACGCATCTATCGTGTATATGCAATATATATATATATATATATATATATATATATATATATATATATATATAGAATTGCATGTGTGTACATATACATATATGTACATAAAAGAAAGATATAATGCATAAATATGAGAAGGTATGTACCCCATCGTAAACCGTTACCACAGATTGAAACGCGTAAGTTACACAATAATATTCATAACTCGATAACCACGTGCAGCGTGACGCGATATATTGTATTTTTGCACATTAAATTTGTCAGTCCTGTAAACTGTAATTTTGACATTAATAACGCTCTTTAGGATGTTCACTGCATATGTCGAAGACAAATTCACGGCGTGCCGTACCAAAAGGAACGAAAGTGCTCAACCAAACACGATGATACGCGTATTTCTGGCTAACGATAAAACCGAGAAAAGTAATGCGCGGCGGCATGAAAGTCGTAAAAAGGCCAAACTATGACACGCAGCTATGCTATTTTATCTTCATTAAATGTCATATGTGTAACGTTTACGATCGACCGAGTCGTTGCTCGCATTTATGTTCGTTTAAAGCATTAATGCAAAAATAAAAAAGAGAGAGAAACGCACGCGTATATTGTGCGAAAAATCCGATAGAAATTTTATAGAAAAATGGCGAGCTCTCGGTCGTTCGAACACGTCACTCTCGCTTATCTTATGAAAGTAAGAGACTAAGCGAATTCTAATTCGAATTTTAATCCGTCCGAGTGGAAATGATCGATCTTACCTTTCCGTGTACTCGTCCATGTGGGCGTAGCTCTGTACGCTGTTCTCCTCGACGAGGAACTTGACTCGCTGATAGAAGGACGCTGTGACGCTGGGCGGTTGTTTTCGGAGGAGAACGTCCACGGGATTATTACTAGCAAGGCACATGATATGTTCTGAACAAGCTTCGTGCGAGCAGCACTCGCTGTCAGAGCAGTCCATCATGCCATCTAAGAAAGACAATCTATTAAATGTCCACTTGAACACGTCTCAAACTCAATCAAGATTCTACTTTTTAAACGAGTCTTTTCTCTTGCATCTTTATACTTTTATAAGCTTAGAAGAATGGATGAGAACAATCGAAATTGTAATTGGCATTTTTTTTTGTTCATGCTGTATTACATTTTAATACTATATTGAATGTAATTAATATTTTGCTGTCGTAGCAATACTATCTCAGTAAATTTCCTGCTGATCTCGCCAGAATAATATCCGTTAGATACAGATGAGCAATAGTACGCCATTAATCAGCGTTAATTTAATGCCGGGTTACTTGAGGACTTACCTTCGTCATTGTCAACGTAATCATTACATTCCAATTCGAGTCGTATGCTGCAATCTCTACCGGCCCATCCGGTCGAACATTCGCAACTATATTCGCCGTCCTGCAGGGTGCACAATCCGTGGCGGCTGCATCCATTTTCGCATCCGGCTATTAAAGAGAAAAAAAAACCATTTTCAATAATTGCAGTCGACTAATCGATTATTGAAAAATGATATTACGCCGCTTCGTATCGGGCAACTTATTATCGACGGCAAAATGTGTTCGAGCAAAGTAAAGCACCGAATTTATTACGAGAACATAATCTTTTATTTTACGTACGTAATGTGCAGTGTCTTCCGTTCCATCCTTGGCTGCATACGCAGGTCCCATTTTTGCACTGGCCATGCTCGGCGCAACGCGAATCGCACGGTTTCTGATCGCATTTCGTTCCGGTCCAGTCATCGTGGCATCTGCAAACAAGTATGCCTCGCGTCTTACAGAGCGCGTATAACTCAGTATATCTAACAATCAAAATTATGAAATAGAACCGTAGAGGAATAATATGGTTTTGTTACATTAATTGCATCGTACTTCGTAGTACCCGACATGCAAATGTTTCTAACAGGATTCGTTATGTTAAACGGCGGTATCGCCGAACGTAAAATAATTTCTCGCCGTTTATACCGGTTGCAATAAAAAATGCGAGTTTGAACCGAGTTCTGAAGTTGTTCTGCCGTAGTAAGGAACTTTTTGCACTTAGAGCCTCTTTTACGCCAACTCTCGGGGATGGAACGGGAGAAAAAAAAGCGGGGGTAGGGGGGAGGGGCGGCGGAGGTTGGTAGACGAGAGGCGTCAGCTTTAGAATATGAGAAAGGAGATCCTCTCCCGCGTCCTTGATTCTGACAAAGGAAAGTAGGAAGGGACGAGGACGGTCCTTCGAGTTGTGATAAGTTGGCGCCTCGTAAGACAGAGCCTTTTTCTCGCAATTTTTCACCTTTTTAGCCTTAACTTTTGTGCCCGCGATCCCGGCGAGCAATTTACTCATTTTTAGGCCATTCTTCGCCCACATCTATCCCACAATATTTCAATGTCCCGACAAAACGTTACTCTTTCTCTTTTCCTCACGGGCGCGGATTACTATTAAATGCTCCGCGACGTGCCTCCCTCGTGCATTCGTCGTTGAAAACTTTACGACGTTTCTCACTCTTCGACGCGGCATTACCCGGTAATCTATTCCAGTCGTAAAAGTTGCAAAAAGCTCGCACGTCACACTCTATGAAGCACAGAGAGCGCGTAAATGGCCGTCACGTCCGCACAATTCCGCAAATCTCCCGCATTAAACAATGATCTTGCGCGAGGTGCGGGCGTCATATGGGAGAGAAACGAATCGAGGTCGCGTGGAATTCCTTTAATCCGAGAAAAACGACCCGGGCATTGAGACACGCGTCACTTTCCACGTTCAATCTCGGAGAGAGCGGCTGTTGGCTGCTGCCGGTTGCGCCAACGGGTAACCCAATTCCGGAATCCCGGTCGCAACACGCCCCACGGAGGGCCCATAAAGGACGACGATATATGTATATACGATATATATATATACATATATATATACATATATATAAAGGACGATGCATATATGTGTATGTGTGTGCATCGCATGTGTGTATACTGACTTGCAGCGGCCCTGCTCGCAGGATCCGTGAAATCCGCAGTCTAGACCGCAACTCGGCTGCGAGCAATCGACCCCGGTCCAGTGCTCCTCGCAAACGCAGGCCGCAGATTCGAGGTCGTACGTGCCGTGATCGGAACAGCCGGGCAGACACTGGTACACCTGCTGATCGACCTGATTGCATCGCTCGCCCTGCCAGCCGGCCTTGCAGTAACACTTGCCGGAGACACAAGCGCCGTGGCCGCTGCAGTTCGGGTCGGAGCAGTCGGCTGAAAGTTGAAAGAGCGGATCGGGCGCGCGTTCAGATTAGAAACTATCGCGTTTTTACGCTTCGGCGCGACTCGGAGCTTTTAGCGCTAAGGGCTAAACTTCCCGCTCGCGGGACGAAACGCATCCCCGTCAGTTATCAGAGCCCGTCGCCGGTCTTCCCTCGCCCGTCACGCCCGGGCGCCGCTGATTGCATCCATGGCGTGGACGAATGGACCAACTTTTTAAATTATGGCATCGGAACAATTGCATTATTCCCGCGGATCCCACCTGCCCCGGGGAAATTATGAAACTTAATTCCAGAGCGTCCTCGGCGCAGCAGCGACGGCAGCGACGGCGGCGGCGCCGTCGCGGCCCGCGTCGTCCGCGTCCGCCGCGCCGTGCCGCGTTATATGTATACACGGGACGGGAGAGATGAGAGGAATTCCTGGCGGATTCTTCTTGCATTATGTATGCGCGACGTTGATCGAACGGGATCATAGATTTGTTCGTTTTCATTAGAAGCTGACAGGTGCGTTCGTGCGCCGCCGTGAAACGCGGAAATGCGGAACACGGTAAATTGGGCGTTGAAGTATGATACTATTAAGCGTATTTAATGGTACATATATAGAATGTTTCTTCGGAACAGACTCTCTTCGGTAAAAATGTTGAGACATCAATTTCTAAGTCGTGAGCGGCAACAGAAACGATAGTTTTAATACAACAAATTAAAGTTTATTTATAAGATATAACTAATTGTAATGTGGCAAGAATAAATTTTTTAGAAATTCATTAAAATATATCATAAGATAATCATGAATGCATTATATTAAAAAAAAATTATAAAATGTAACATAGAGATAGCTATATTGTCTTTAAAGACAAGCTTCTATTATAAAAGAAATAAGAACTTGTCAGTCTGTTGATTCGAATTCTTATTCGCCAGTTAGTTCTCATTTGCCGTCGTGTCGCGACTAATGCAAATCCGTTTCCGCTCTTCGAATTTATCGTTCTTACGATTGGAACTGACATATTCCACTGACGTGGAACTAATACCGTTTTCGTCTGCGTTTAGGAAAAAGCGACGGGCGAGCGTATCTCTAACGAGGACCGTGAGAATGTCAGAGACGAAGTGTCTCGTTCCCGGCGAATAATCTCGTCATTTATATCGTACGTCACTCAGTCCCCGGAAATTCCGGGGTGTGCGAAATTATAACATATCGAACGCAGCTGCGTGCCGCGTGCGCGCCCGTGTATTATTCAAATTCCCGCGAAACAATACGAAACTAATTGTCGCACCGAATTGGCATGGCTTGACCCATATGTAAATTTGGAGAACTCCGCGTGCATTAATTATAGGTTGTACACAGGCCGGCTGTGTTCTCCACCGACGGGGACTCTGCATTACTAATATCTTGAATCTCCCCGGATAGAGGGCCAGGACGTACGCTTGAATTATGGGAAAATTAATGGTGCTGTGACAAACATGAAGAAATAACGATCCACGGGGCAGAAATAGATGTTCGAGGTAAACGTTTTCCGTCACCCGTGACTTCCGCTAAGCCGTTTTTAAGGCTGAAATATTTGTCGTGACGTCGCGCGCATTTGCAATGCAACGTCATCGCTCCCGAATCGTGCTCGGATAATCTTTTTAACAATAAGCCAGGATCTGCCAGGATCATTGATTTTTTCCACTTTTTTTTTATCCGCAGAAAATATAAATTCAATTTAGGAGCGATTAATTTACTCCCAAATTTTTTAGTTTATCACCAACTTACGTTCGTCGCAAAAGGCGCCCTTCCAGCCGGGATTACAGACGCAGGCTCCTCTGACGCACTGCCCATGCTGATTGCAATCAGGAACTTGGCAGTCACCTAACGGTATGTCGCACTCCGCGCCTTTCCAGCCCTCCTCGCAGTGGCACATACCACCGCCGTATTGTCCGTGAGAGGAACACAAAACCGGACATACGCTCTTGCTGCAATCAGCACCCTGAAAGTTTCGTCTCCTTAGTCTTCATTGCTCTCTTCAGCTGGTACACGGTTAGACAATTTAAGAATAATTGCGCAGAAACGCACCTGATATCCGTCTATACAATCGCACTTGCCAAGGTAGCACGATCCACGTCCAGAGCAGTCATTGGGACACGTGGTGGAGACACCTTCCGCCTCCGTCACGACCAGAGTAACCTTGTAAGGCTGCAGCTCATCGTTGTACACGGACAGGAACCAGTCGCCAGTGTCGAAGTACTGTAGCAGACTGACATTAACCATCAGCGGCTCTACAATGGTCCTTTTGATAAGCACGTGCTGATAAGACGCGGCCGGCTGCGCCGCGCGTTCCACGCGAACGTCCTGCGGGCTGGACTGCATAAAACTGACGGCCTCCGCGGTGATGTCTCTCTTCAGCCTGTGGACCACCCTACCGCCCTTCACGAATTCCACGAAGTCGTACTGCGTGACGCTGGGCGCGACGTTCCGCCTGCCGTACACCGCGAAATTCGCGCCCCACGGCAGAGTCAAGTTCAGCCTGATGAACGCCGGCTGCTTGTTGCGGAACTCCGTGTTCCAGAAGTGATACGGCTGAATAACGGCGGAGTGCGCGACGTTGTAGGCCTGCAGTTCGAGCACGGCCGGCCATTGCTGCGCCGATTGCTGAATCTGCGGGTCGCTCTGCTGATCACCGGCGCTATCCGCGGCGCTCGAATGCTCCGCCGTGCTCGTTGGCAGGGATTCTGCGAGGGAGAGACGCAAAGATGTGACACTCGAATAACACAGTAGCATAAGTCGTTAAGGAAGTTGCGGCAAATAAAATATAAAATTTGTACAGTTTAATATAAAATTTAGCAATTTTTTTGTGAAAGAAGAAAAAATCTCTCATTCTTCGGACTTATACTACTGCACAACGATCTTTACATTTTGGTTGTAACATGATAAATTGTATACATATTTATATGAAGTTTGACAAGTGAACAATTAAAAAAGAAGAGATTACATGTTTCTAACTATATGATTTTTAGCGAAAAATAAAAATGTTGTTTGTAAAAAGAATATTATGAAACATTTATTTTAAGCCAAGCAGATCGCTCTATTTTGTCATCACGACTTTTTATTGCTCCATGTCCCTCAGTTTATTTTCCTATCAGTGTGTCAAATGTGTCAATTGTTCAATTATCTTTCGGTATAGTGTGAAATCTTTACAACAGATGATATTTGGATACGCGGCGATATAGATTCCTTGCTAAAGATATTATATTGATGAAACGTTCATCCACTCGCGCTTCCCAAAAGCAATTAGCGTATGACGCTGTACGCGAGAGTATTTACATCATGCAGAGTAGATGCAAATTAATACCGCTCGATATTTACCTTCTGTGGGGATCTGCGTGGATATCGAGTCATGGATGTGTGCGTTTTCGTGAGTGACAGCTTTGATATCTTGAACCAGAATGCAGTTAGTGCTGTCTATCGGCCGCATAGAGCTCACTGCTGGAAAGTAAACAAAGGACGCTCGTTTTAGGATAAGAGAAAGATCTCCACTGTGCGGAGATGCGTCACGAGCAATCGCGCGTAGACACAAATGTTATATTTGCAACGTACAACTGGTATTCTGGGCGAAATAGCATTGCCCGCGCAACGCTTTTATAGCGTCAGGAATCACGAATGGCTTTAGTCGAACGTCTGGCAGCGGCCTAATGGGTTCATAAATTCGGACAATCGCTTTCGAATTACGATGGTACACTAGATTTCCCATGACAACCCGACCTTTCTGCCCGAATGACTTTTAAAGCAACGTATCCATGTAATAAAGTTCGCGGTCTCACGGCTTGTATCGAGCGTATGATATTGCTTCATTAGATCAAGAATTATGGAATGGTACCCGCTGTAATATCGTCTATATATAGTATTTTTATCATCCTTATATCATCTATATACTATGTATATTTTTTTATGAATTTGAGCAAAACAGCGTTGATGATCAATAAATTAAATGATTCTTACTACATGGCCAATGACGAATGATTATGATGTCTAATATTGAGATAAAGACCCCTCAAAGCCTCCCAATTATAATATCGATATAATCCGAGATCCAATTATGTTGATGCTATATCAATAGCTACCTGGAATTTCAGGTCATTTATATTAATGTTTTCTGAGCGATAAGTGCAAGTTCGTTGAATTTAAACGCCATGATAAATTTGGCAATAAAACCCTTATCCGTAGCGGGATATTGCGGTTTAATTAATTATCTGTCTCGTGCGCCGCAAGCGCCACGAATTAATTACGCGGTTTAACGAGAGTTTTTAAAAAGAGGCAGACCCGGGCCAACGCAACCCCGCCTAACGACCTCTTGGCTTATCAACGCAACAAAACATCGATAACGCATAATTGAATTCGCATGTTATTGCCGCGCGGGTGATTTGACAAATCGCGATTCGCCGATACACTCGGCGCCGATATTTAATGGACGCGTTTTCGTGCTCCGCGATTTGTCGCATCACGGATTGTATAAGCTTTCTGTCGTGATAATAGCACTCGTTATTACGCATCGTTTCTAGATCGAATCGCCATTGTGTTGTATATACATTGTTATTTCGTTATATGCCTACAGCTTTTCCCCAAAACACGCGAGAAAATACAACGTTAAATAAAAATGAGATCAATATTTGGCTTTGACACGAAAGAAACAGCATGCAAACGCGTAAAAATTTAAACTAAATAATTTAATATATACACTGGCGATCAAAATTAACGCATAGGTAATTCCATGCCAAAATTTTGCATAATTTCAAATAAGCGTAACTCCGTCAAAAGTGGTCGTATCCTAAAAAGTTTTTTTTTTGAAGCTTAAAGTCTCTACTTTAAAATGCAGTTAAGACCTTTTGACTTTATCTTTCTTCCTTCGAAGCATCTCTTCATAAGTAAGGACGTGAAATCATGCGAAATTTTGGCATGGAATTACCTATGCGTTAATTTTGATCGCCAGTGTATATTATATACAGGTTGTTATTTAATTCGCCCAATACTTCTCTTTGGCAATAACTTGTCTTTGGTCATAGAAAAGTCTTCCGTGCAGATGATAGTCCTTGACAAGTTTCTTCGGGGTAAAGGAGCTGCGCGATACGCGTGAGACGAGGGGTTATACGTACACATAAAAGTTTTTCGTGTATGTACGCGAGCGTATACGTGTATACATGTACTACATACGCACGTCAGACCGGAGATAGGCGAAATGACCGGAAAAGAGCGACTATTCCTTCGGGATCGACGTTGCCTGGCCGCGATGTAACTATTGCTGAAATTGAGTTGCAGTGAACTGTGAATGACCTTATTTCGCGTATATGCCAGTCAGCGTGGCATCGTTTTCGTTCCCGCTTCATGTCGCTGCAACTCAGCAATCCAACTTTCCACATATCGCACTGGATGTCTAAAAAATCACGCAATACTACCTTCGAGAGAGAGAGAGAGAGAGAGAGAGAGAGAGAGAGAGAGAGAGAGAGAGAGAGAGAGAGAGAAAGAGAGAAAGAGCTACTAATACCAAATATTATATTAATAAAAACAGGGACAATTATTTTATGCATTAAAAATCGATAATATATAGATGATATTGAAAATAAGTTTTTCAATCTTCGATATATAATACGGCCTTGTGTTTCTCAGTTTACCTTACATAGACTTTATTTTAGCAACGCTTTAATATCGTAGCCGTTCCTAAAATATTTGACGTTGTAAATTAGGAACCTCGGATAGCGAATGTAAAATGAGCTTGCACTTGGGATCTCTAAGCAATTTAATCTACCAGCAGCTGCGACCTCTGAGACATCCTGTATGCTTAACTATAAGGACAATACTGCGAAACGAAGTCATCTGCAAATCCAATATATGGATCGAGAGACCATAGTCAAGTTTCGATGATGAGCCACCGGAAATTTAAAATGGCCATAATGCGAGCTACGGTCGTTACACCACCGTCTGCCCCCTTGCTTTCGCGAGGATGGAAAAGGCGAGCGCGACTGTGAAGGACAGCGGGCACGTTCACGGGGGAGAGGGTGAGGGGGGAGGAGAGAGAGGGGCGCAAAGGAACAACTTTTTCAATTATATACCCCCGGATCGATAGAGCGATTCATTCCCGAGAATGATTCCCGGATTATCGTAGGATTATCCCGCCGCCACCCCGGCCGGTCCGTTCTACCGCCCACTTCCGCTCGTACGTTATAATGAAATGTTTACAATCGATCCGTCTACCCTTTCGTTCCGATCCGGCGAAGCGTGAGTCCAGACACGACAGCGTTATCGAGCTGCCTACAATGTCGTTATTATTGACGAGTTAACTATTAATGGCGTAGTAATAATGTTTTTCTCGTGACAGAAAACACGGGCGGATGGATCATATTACAATTTTTAATGACAAACATTCCGTAAAAAGTTGCTATTTATTTCAAGTTTGTGTCAACAGTTTTCAATCATAATTAAAGAATTTTTGCACGAGAGATTTAAGATAAAATCTGTATCATGATCAAAATCTATCTCGCAAATGTATTATTAGACTTTATTCATCCGAGGATGCAGTGGCTAAAAGGATTTGACGCGAGAAGAAAGGACGCAAATAGCTGTTCCGTGAATCTGTCTAATATCTTGAGAGTGAAGACATTTATGATTGCGTTTTATAAATTAAACGCTTATTAGAAATAAGTGAGACATTTTCCGTGATTTACAAATACGCCCGTTGAAAATAATTACAAGTGACAAACCAGATTTTCTAGCTTTACTCTCAGCTTCAAGACCGTTTGTCAAGAGGAATTGTCGTGGCAACGGTTTCGTTAGTCATTTGTAAATGAAACCGTGGAAGAGATCCACGTCGGAAGTGGCTTGTCGCGAAACGATTTTGGCCCTATGAGGGCCACAAGCGAGCAAGCAAGCTGGCAAGCAGACATACGTCAAATTACCGAAAAGCAAGGCAACTCGCGTGCATGCAAAATTCGTGCGTTCCAGAGCGAGGAATGAAACGAGGAGGGAGTGTTCGCACACGGTTTCTCGCAGTGTGTGCGCGCGCGTACATGTAGTCGCGCGCGCGCGCGCGCACGTGTGTGTCTGTGCTCGCGGCGAGAGAGGGTAGACGGACCTGCAACGACCGTAAAAGAGACGCGAGTGCGAGGGAGGACGGAGAGGGGTAACGCTGGAGCTGCGGGGTAGTTTGGATGCAGTAGCAAACAGGCAGATTGGATTCCAGACTCGATTTACTGGAATGCAGAAATAACAGCTGGCGAGCAGTCTCCTCGAGGCCGAGAACTGACTTTGCAGTCTCTAGCATCCCTCTCTCACCCTGCGACACGCAGGACGGGAGGTGGAAGAAGAACATGGACGCCGAAGTCGGGGTGGACAGTTCCGGCAGGAGAGCCGGAGGGTGTTATATAGATTCGCGGAACACATTGCAGACCAGCTACTCGCATCCCTTCCTTCTCCTGTCAAATTCCCTTTAGTCCCGGCGACTTCGGATGATGAAGTTTAATACGTTCGCAAGCCGGACCTCGACTATCGTACGGATTTTCGGATTTTTCGCGAAATGCAAAAACACAATTTGCGTGAAGGTGGAAGGTGGGCAGAGAGGGAGAGGCGAAGAAAGCAGGTTCCTTTCTGTTGCGCGCTGATAACAGGCACAAGCATTAATTCCTCTAATCGGACTCGGCACCGTGGAGATGCAGCGATCTTCAAGCCCGTTCGCGCGTATCTTCGGCCTCGCACCCCGTTGGCTTCTACATTAGCATAACGGACCTAGTGGAGCCATTTTCCAAGACCTTTTTGCAGTAACGATAACCTAACGTGGTGTTCTTTCAACGTTGATCTTAACGACGCGGATCAACGTGGACGATTTGTCTCTCGTTTTCTTGCCGCGAGGCTCGTTAATAGAGCCGGCTACCAGCAGCAAGAATGTCGTCGCAGCATTTAGCTTCAGTAAGATTTCACGTTTACATACATCGCGGGGTTTCGGCGTTGTTATTTATGCAGCAAAGTTTACCAATGTTAGCCATAGGGCATACCGAGGTAGTGTGCCGTTAGTTGCACGGATATCGATTTGTACGTCGGGTAGGCCATTGCCCTGCGAAATTGCCCGATTCGTTTAGCAAAGACACGTACTTTTATATTCTGATAATCTATTTTTTCTCAACAAATACAACCGAAATTCTGAAAAATTTGAAAACGATGATACTCGAGGATGTCAAAGGCACACTGACGTTACTGCTGTCTAAAATACCTTTCTGTAACGCTGTGTTATTAACGGATATAGAAAGGCGTGGTATCGATTCATATACGAATACGTTCACCCTTTTCCCTAACTGTGTGACGTACTACGGTGTGTAGTTTCTCAGCTACGAGTGTTACGGGTAAAACGTACCCCATACCACGGAAACGCTTCCTCGCTATCGACGGGCAATATTTTTGCCTCTCCCTAACCGGATGGAGCCAACCACTCCGTGTTAAATGAACCATTACGCTGGCAATGTTACGCCGTAGCTGCGCTTCCTACAGAAGATCCGGACTTCCGCTGTTAAACAGTATTTAATTTTCCCGAATACGACTCTATACATATATATATATATATATATATATATATATATATATATATATATATATATATATATATATATATATATATACATCGTTTGCACATGATCTGATATTATTCTATTTTACGGACGTAATGATAATAATTCAACAATAAAAGAAGCTAAATTTAATTAAAAGCAAAACAATGTTAGAAAGTGTAAGAAAGTGTATTTATAAAATATTACATTTTTCTTTCTGTATATATATATGATGTAAATATTTTTCTTTAATATAGATGGAAATATCGTGAAAATAATTTTGTCGATGCACTATTTCGAAAATCTATGAAGCAACATTTGGCAATATCTCTTTGCAACAAATGTTTCAACATAACGTAAAACAAAACGAGCTCGCGTGTTTTATAACCCAAAACTGCTTCTATCGTAAGGAAACGTAGTGTTTAAACGTCAATCGTAAATAATGCTGCTGCAGCAATGCTATGTGTATCGACATTGTAAAAAAAATATCAATATATGGTACACAATGTGTTTTACGAACAAATATGTATACTTAATACTGCTGCATTGCATAATATTGTATTTCGGATAGGTTATTTTTTTCTTTTTCTCGCGCAAATTTAATTGATTCTTTTGTCTTCCTTCTTTATTAATTTCATACTTTTTCCATCTGACTCTGTTATTTATTTATTGAATCTTGAGTATATTACCTAAACTCCATAAAAAATTGTCATTGCGGAGCATGAGAAAGGTGCCTTTATAAATAAATTCGTTTCCCTCGCCCTTAACATTTTTTTTTCTCTTTAGGAGCGAAGAGAAAATACGAATTTTATGTTCGCTAATATTTATGAATCTCATTTAGTTATGATTTGCATGATTACGCGAAATTCGTCATGCCTTCACGCGGAATGTTATGGTGTCAGTCATATGTATAATCCCCCTCTGTGCGTACAGGGATTAGCATGGTGCAGTAATGCCGACGTTCCGATGGATTTTAGCATTAGGTGGGTTGGGTTAGTCGTAACCAGATTTGCAAGTTAATAATGAATTATTGTACCGTGAATTTCGGGTCAGCCAGCAATAGAATTGTGCGGACTATCCGCTGGCGGCTATGTTACTACTCGGACGTGCGCTCTGGGACTAATAAAAACGGCTCATTCAAATTTACATTGAGGCAAATATTATTTATGAAATGGCTGCATTAAATAGCTGCCCCTCATTCTCCTCGCGTACATTACAGATATGGATCTGATTACGTATGCAGCTTACAGTTTACCTTAATCTAATCAGGCATTTATTTAATCTAAAAATCAGCTGCGATATATTTAGCGTATTGGAGCTACACGTTCGCATTCGAAACTTCGAAATAATTTGTAAAAAAATTTAAGACGACAATTACTTACCAGCAAAGTACGCCAGCATCGCCGTCAGTGCCACGGCCAAAAGGATCAGGGCAATCGAGAAGCATTTCCAGGAGCACCTGTGCTGACAACGTTTGTCGATGTGAAAGCGCGACGGCGAATATGGGGAGTAATGCGGCACCGCTGCGGCACGGAGCGGAAAACCCGGCATCACCATAGCTTGGCCTTGCGCGCCTACTGTGGCGGTACCGCCATTTCCGGCACCACCTAAACCGCCGCCGAGAGAACCCACCGTCACCTGCTGTTGCGGTGGCGGAAGCCTGAAACAACAAGAAATAACGGTGATGTTAGAATACCGCTTGGAGATGCGATGAAAGTAACGCCATCGTGAGCCGCACGATTACGCTCTAACACGTGTATATTAAATTACGCAAGATGATACATCTAAATCAGGTTGCTCAGGTTGCGCTCAGGTTCCGATGATTCGACCGTCTCGCGATAAATAGCTGCGAGTCGAATGATCGGCCACGATGACAAATTATCCTTGCAATTGCAAATCGGACTGGAGTCGACATCGATTAGTATCTCCCATGTGTCTTGGTTACTGCTGATTATTAGTTAAATTCATGCTGATACTCATCGGCGTATCGGTGCGCCGGGGTAATAAATGGGAGAGTTGACTGCACGTTACTCCGGAGCGAGCCGCTTGATCCGACTTGTCGCTCCGAGGGCGATACGCACCGGCGATAAATCGACGACCGGTATCTGCCCGGCGCACGTGTGCCAGCGGAGGCGTCGTGGTACATAGACCAGGGTATCGGCGATGCGCGTCCGGGGATGCAGATAACGCCGAGCTTATAAAAGATGCAGATGCCGCCATTAAGCCCGACATGGCAGGCCGCGTGTGCGTGCGTATATCGCCCGCACGAGACCCGCACGAAACCCGCGCGGGCTTTCGGAAAATGACGTTCGCGGGGGTGACGAGGTTCAGGCCCTACCCGTCGGACCCGTGTCAAGGATTTTATTTTCATCATCGACGATATTTATCTTCGTTCCCCTTCGTTCATCGAGAGGCCAGGGATAAGCGTGGCCATAGCCGACCGGATGAAAGGCCAACGTCGAAACAGGGATTTAATATGGTGCCCAGGATAAATATAGTTTTCCGATAATCATGCGGACTCATGAATAGCATTATGCGCGCGCCGCGGCGGAAATCCCGTAAGAATAACTCGATTGACAGTACGTCTCTGGTAGGGACGAGGAGTTTGAGAGAAGGGCAAAAGGGGAGAACTGAAGCGACCAGAAAAAGGAAACAAGCGGGAACTTAACAATGCGCCGCGGCGCCAATATTGGATTTTCCGCTTAAAAATTCACGTAGTATAAAGCCGGAACATGAGGCGCGGCTGCTTGAATCGAATGCTTACGAAAAATCTCCTTCGAGTCGGTTTTACGCCAGGTTCGACGGGAAAGCAGTCAGAACGTTGGATTTAATCCCGAACTTATCGCCTTAAGGTAACGTTTCACTTTCACGGGATGTAAGCGAAGTGATTTAAAGTGGTTTAAAAAAGATATTTCCTGGAGGTAATACTTACGATATATCGATCGCGGAACACTTTTTCTTCTTTTAAGAATGTTGGAACAGTCGAATGATTTTCTTCATTTATTCAGCAGAAATCAATTCGATCGAATGTTAAAATTTATGAGTTTGCTCTGTAAGATTTTCGCTATGTAAACTCTATAATCTTCAAAAATTGAAAAACTGAAATGAAACTGCTATTCCGTAATGACAATCGATCTCTACGAAATGACTCTATTATATCTTCCACATTTACAACTCAACTTGTATATAGCTTATAGAGCTACAACGTTACATAGCAGTTTTACAGAGTAAACCCATTAGTTTTCTCGCAATTTCAAAAATATAGTTAGGTATTTTAAAAATAATATTTCAATTCTATGGAACAAATTATTATTATCTTCAGAAAGTATCTAATTTAAACGTCATTTCAGTTCGCAATTTTTCATCGCTTTAAACTGAGAAAGATTTGTCAAAAAATGATAGACGTCACGGAAGAAAATTCTAAAGATAAGCTGTAAAACTGACATCTTGCAGAGTTCAAAGATTCCATCCCCTTTGAACGAATCGTGTGCCGCGCGTAATTTATAAGTTGCTTAACAAACCTAACCCAGTCTGACAAATACCATAAATAATCACGCTTAGATCCCGACGCTTCGCGATCCTATAAATGTCCGCTCATATTTTCTAGAGCAGGAAGCAATCAGACATGACGTGAAAAAATATCACTGGCAAAAGTCTCGGTCGTTCTTACGCGGCAACGCAGAAAAAAAGAAGATACGCGAGAGAAGGAATCCCGCGTAATAAATATTACTTTTTCCTCGGTATCATTAACTTAGGAACGAAGCGGCGTAAAATTAATTTACTAAAAGTATCGGTGTGCTCGACGTCCGACAAAAATAGGGGAGGAAAAAACTTAATGGTGAAATAATGGGAATTTTTTTTTCTCCAAGTTGGAAGATGGCCAAAGGTAGTCTTATTTCATCTCTGAATCATCCGTGCAGCCGTAGATATACTGTAAATATAATTCAATTGCAGAAAAGTATAATTTAATAAAAATATACAACTTTGAATACACGCGGAGTGTTTCAAGTTTGCGCACAGCTCTTCTTTTCATCTACTTATAACTGTCAACTAATTTAAAAATAAATTTTCCGAGCCAGCAAGATCGATGGTCCAACGTAAAATAGCTTTACCTAATGTATATATACGTTTCTGTATTATTTGTATTATTAATATGAATAATATTTGTTTCGAAGCTCTTATACTATACATTATTATTATTGATTAATATATTACTGATTAAATTAGTTGGAATTATTTTCTCTCTTTTGCGCATTAATTAACTCTCATGATTAATTTACAACGGTTCGCGATTACTTCTGTAATACGCTAGATTTCCCGAACTGCAGTTTTCCAGAAATTTTTTCTGGGAAATAAATAAATCTAACTCCCTGGCCCGGCTAAGAGCCTCCGGATAGATGTACGGCGCTCCGGTCGGGACAACTGGATTCTTGATTGCACGTAACAGACAAATGAAGCGAGGGGAGTGGCTGAAAACAAGATAAACGAGGAAAAAGGAGAGATAGCAAAGCCGGGGATGCACTGCGGAAGAACGGAGTAAGCAGCAATTCGGCGTGTTCACGCCGTGGCCCCTCTCCAAGCTGGGTTAATCCATTTGTGCGAGTAAATCGGTTAGCTGGAATTGGGTTATATTTCCTAATCGATACGATGGATTAAGTTACCGGTTGGTCCGTCCTCTGGTCGGTCACGATGTACGGCTCTTTCTTTGCTAATTATCGTTAGTAGCGGCAAAGGGAACGTGAGAGAAATATTAGTTCTTGCCGAAAGTTCAACGGAAGATTGTACTGCTATCTTATCTGTCACATTTGAATACAAATTTCTATTCTAAACGGAATTTCTAATTACAAAAAGACGTCGCTGTGGAATATTAATGGAGATGTATATGTTTTTCAATCCAATTTTTACTCTACCGCGAGAATTTACGAAAATTCTACGAGATTGCCGGACTGCTCGGGAATGAGAAATTGCAGACTTCAAATCCTCTTCCCTTTGATTCGAACGGTTTGCGATTTTTCTTGTGACAGCTTAATCTAACTCGAGGACGTAAGCGTAAAGCTAAAGCGAGAAGTTGCCGCGGCACGACTTTCGGGAAGGAAGTTCGAAAACGTGCGGATGCTCCTTTAACCAATGTAAAAGTGGGTCGAGGAGCGCCGAGTTTGATCGTCAGCAACCTGGGCGGATTACGCAGTCCCGCTGCGAAGTTAGGATGTTCCTGATCTAAGTTAAGTCGTAGTCCGGTCACGAAAGGACCCACCGTCGCTTTAAGCAGGTAGCTTCTCCTACCGGGCGACGACGATGGCAGTGGACGTGGATTGTATGAACGTGTACAAAACACCTCCACCGATTAAACCAATTGGACGGCTGTCTGATATATTGGAAGTTAAAGAGGTAATTGCGAGCGGCGTTGCTGCCACATATTGAGTTGAGTGTCGTCTGAGTGGAAGATTGGACTGTTTCAGCTGCGCGGGCGGAGGATAGAATCGAGCGTGTGATCCAATTATGATGTAACGCATGTTCCATCGCAGGAACGATTGGCAGCGACGAGTGCCGTGTAGTTTCTACACCATTTCAAATTTCGAAAGCCACCCCGTGTCGCGCGCCCTTCATCAAGTTTAACGGATGACAGGATGATCTTTGAAAGAAATGGAAAATACGTGTTAAGATCAATATTAAATTCTGAGCAAATATTCAAGTGAAATATTCTATTCTCTTTTCATTCTCAATGTATTTTATTAAATTAATTATTAATTTAACCATTAATTATTAAATATTATTAGAGTAAACTGTAAACATACTCAATAATTTAGCCTTAATTTTATTCAAATTATTTTATCTTTCGAATTATTTGAATTTCCATCTCTTTAAAAAAATAAAAATGAGACCCTAATGATGAGATAGCTATCTTTACACTTTTTGCCATTACTTTCAAAGGTTACCTTCTACATCTAATAATGAATACATTTCCTATAAAATCTTCAATACCCATCGTGTTCCCTGTCCCTTTATAAATTCTTTTGTTCACTAGCTTATCTATCATCTGAAGTGATACCTATAGTGACGTCACTTGGGGTAGTCCCCGACCACTAGAAAACATAATGGATCCTTCTGAGAAGAGGCGTGAAAAATTTCGGAGGCTGCTGATACTCGATCGTTTGTCACGAGCGGCGCTTATCTACGATCTCCCTCGAGATCGCGTAGCGCAGACGAAGCGCGTTCTAAGGTACGACGATTGTCGGCGTTGAGGAACGTTACCGTGGTCCCGTAGGAGGTACACGTAGGAAGAATCCTAATAAAAATCTGATACCCCGGTCCGCGCGCGGGTCCAGCCAAACGCGTTTCAAAGGGAAGATAAGGTGACAGAGAGACACAGGTAACACGATGCGCTGCAGTTGAAATTGAATCCCACTCTCAGGTGAAAAATTACGATCGTTGCTAACACGCCCGGGGGATAATGAAGTCTGCTTTCGCAGCCATTGTTCCGCGGAGGGCACGTCGGCGCATAGCTGCGCGTCGAGCCGCGCCTTCCGACAGCCGCCGCCGCCGCGCCGCCGCCGCCTGCCTTCTCGCCGCTAGCGCGACGCCTCTAATTATTAATTTCGGCCTTTTAATATTAATTAGACTCGCGCGCGGGTCTGGGCGTGCGAGCGCGAGTAACGGTACGCCATGCGCCGCGCCGTAATGGAACGGCGTGATTACGCCGAGATTATAATTTTAATCGCTCGATTACCACTCCGAGATAGCGAGAGGGAGGGAAGGTACCGCCTCGCGGCGCGGCGGCGCGATTCTTGTATGCGTTTCTCGGCACACAGTAATAATAAGTGCGATACACCACTGAATATTCAGAGTGACTGTGCCGCGAAGATTCCGCGGTATTACGATTTTAAGACTGCAAGGCGCCTCGTAAACTACGCGCTCGACGCGAAGCTTTGTGTCTATTATATCTTTAGCTAAATTTCGCGTTTGCGGCGGGATATTAATTTTACGTCGTCATGGAGAATAGAATGTTTGCATGCGAGCGGCACACAAGTTATTTTCCAATAAAAGATGGATGGGAGCGCTATAGATCGCGAGATTTGACGAGAGACCTTGTCAATCACTTCTGACAATCCTGTCAATCTTCGTGTACGGGGAAAAAAAAAATCGATAAATGGGATAAAGAGGACGGGGAAGATTTTAGACTTAGCTACAAGTCGCTTCATATAAGTTTGCATTCACAAAATCTTCCAACAAAATAGATCCTCGCATATTTTTATACATCATGTACAAACTAGCTGCAAGCCCAAGTAATACCTCTGCAAGAAGTTATCAGATTGCTCCGAGCGAAATTTATGTCGCAATATCATTTTTGAGGATTTTCTCATATTTCGCATAAAGCTACCGTAAGCCTGAGTAATATCGTGAAATGAAATCTCCGTGAATGTTTCCCGCGCGGTGAAACTGATATGGTTATACGTCTATTCGTGCGTACGCGTCGCGACGTATCGTACGTACGCGTATATATTATTATATTATAAATTAATTATAATCGTCAAAAATACTACCAAATGCTTTCTCACTCGCGAGATAAACCAATGATAATGCGCTGTCGGGGCTAAAAGCTTTTTTCCGTAAATCTAGCAGTTCGCAAGGGAGTTACGATCTCTCGGCGTCTATTGCCCTACGGACCATCGCCACTATCAGGCGACGACAGTCGCCAGTCTTGCAGGTTGTCGTGCGCACGATCGGTAAGAATGGCGGTGTTAATGGTCGACCGCGGGTTCTAAACGAGCGCAAGACTCGCGCCCATTGTGGTCGCATACGAGCGAATAACGCGAGGGGCACGCCGGAGAGAGCTAATGTCAGTCGTAACGTTATAAAACGCGACACCGAGCAGCTGGCTACACCCCGCCCGGTAATACAATCCCGCGTAAATCCCGTACCTTCTCTTCTTCGCCGGCCGTGCGCCAACCAGTTCCCGTGGTTTATTGCCATCCGACATCGTGTTAAAAGGACACCAGCTGTGCGCGCGCGCGAGGGATGAGGGTGCTCCGATACGCAGAAATCGGAGTCTGCGGCGATACCCCGATAAGAGAAGACGAGGACACTGATGAAGCTTTGCCTGCGATTACTTTATCGCTTGTAAAAATCTCGCGATCGCAAGAGTTATCCGCACTTTTGTGGAGTCTCACAAAAAAGGAGATGAATCTTCAAAATGTTTTAAACTTTTACCCGTAATCGAAATATATATGTATTTGACATATATGTAATTTATTTTCACATTTTAATTGGCTAGTACGAGTATTATATGGTCACACAGAGTTCTATATCAACTTTTGCACGCGCAGATAAAACAATTTTGTGGCAATTAAGTGTAATGGATATTAAATCTAAAAGAAATAAAATTTAACGAATGCTGAATTGTCACCGAATATTCGCTAAATTATCGTCTCTAAAATATGTTGCGTGGCTCAATCGTTTGCGATATTATTGATACGAATAAATAAAAGGCAAAGACAATAAAACGGTACATAAGTAAATGTTTGTATATAATAAATATAAATTTGCGAGAGAAACTATTTCTTCCATTTATTTATAACCTAGTGTCAAAATTCCTCTAGATTTTTGTTTTGAGATCTTTTGACGGACAAAAATACTCTCGAAATTTTCCTCGGACACGTTCCGTTTTATCGTAGATGAAATCTGAGGTCGACGACTCGTCGCGCTGCATAATTCCGCGATAAAGATTCTCCCGCCGCGCGACTCATCGACCGCGCACCGCCGATTTGTGCGAGGACAAGCATGTTTTCCTCAGGTCGTATTTTTGTGGCAATGCATCATTCCCTCCCGAAATCATTTCTAGCGCGTGAAAAATGTAAATATATAAAAAAACAAATTTTTTAGACGTGATTTTTACACAATATTCTCCTATTCTCATCATCCTGTGCCGTAAGCCTCATCCTCGACCCTCGATTGGGCCATTGCCATTGATTCCCGCTTACGCGACATTCGGGAGTCCTTCCCGGGAATTTTCCTCGGACATGACCTACTTCGCAGGCGAGGTTCGAATTTGACGATTCGTCTTGCTGCATAATTCCGTGATAAAGATTCCCCTCTCCTTCCCATCCACCGCGCGTATCGTAGCAAGTTTATTCAAGGGGGACGATGTCTATGTTTTCCTCGCGTTACCCTTAACGCGGCGATACATTAGCCTCGAAATCACTTCCCGAGCGGCTTGCTGCGCCTGCGATTGCGAGACTGCGAATCTCGCCGAGCATCACTCCGTGCCGAGGTTCCGCGAGATAAAATCGTGCAAGACGTGAGAGGAATCCCTCGGTCTCCTCGGTAGACGCGGCGCGGCGTATTCGAAGCGAAAATCCAATCTTTCTCGAGCCATTCCGGGGCCCATGCCTCGATAAGGGATGTCATCTCTGTTTCCCTCTTCCTTTTTTCCACTCCCCGCTGAACGTCTCTCTTTATCTTCGAATTTCCGTGTCAATAGTTCACCGATTTCTCCGCAAACCGCCGCCGCTAGATACCCCCTAATAAAAATCACGAAATAATATCCGTACGATTCTGATTACTTTAGTTTCACGTTTCAGCAAAACCGATTGTTTTAAACGAAATAATAACTTGGCAAGGAAATCTATGTTCTGAAAAATCTCTAAATATTATATTATAATGCATTTTCTGTTCACTGACATTAAATTACACTGCGCAAGGAAGACTAGTAAAATCCTGGCCGACGAGGCATGTTTTTACATTCTTTAACGAGTTCGCCGCCATGAAGTTTATTTTCGTCGAGCGGTTCTTTCGAGTGAAACTTGACCAGTGCAATCTTCACCGATGCAATTACCTTGGATCGTGCGTCAAAGGTATCGCGCTTTTCCGTACTTTCTTACGTATTATTATTACATATACATATAGACAAACTTACGTATTTTGAAATCGTGAAAATTGCGATAGAAACAAGAGAACGAAATAAACAGAAACTTAATATAGTCTCGATTCTTCCTGTTAAAACAAAATTCAACAGTCAGACAAATATTTTATGTAAAATACAAGTGCCTTGAACCCCTGGTACCATCACCCTGCGAGCTACAACTTTTACTAGAGACGTACGCATCATATTCAAAAGAAATCGCGAACGATACTCGCGCGGAGTATATCGTCGCCAATACGCATGCATCAATACTGCAGCCACGTACGTGGACGCATGAAAAGTTTCTGGTGAGAGAAAAATATCGTACGTGCCTGCCGCGATCCATGTGGTGGCGTGCTAGGGCGATTGTGCGTCCCTTATTCCGCTTCTTTATTGCGAGCGATCAGAATTGAATAATGCAGTGGACGCGAGCCGGCGGAAGCGGTTCTGCATCGAGGAGCAAAAGCTCTGAACACCATCTTTCCGTACATACGGACGAGAGATATACGCATATGTATACATATATAGACGCCAGACACGTATATATATAAAATGCCCAGGAATTCAGGTATATACCAGAGGCGGAGATTTGTTCCCCCGCACGTATATGCGAAAGATACGATGCATATTCTTCTCGCACAATGCAAAGGTTGCTCGATGCGTCGAAAATATCGACTTCCGCGGGGTACGCAAATTAGCCTTTAACGGCCCGCGCGAGACGAACGGACGAAATTGCTCGCGTGGCGCATTCAAGGCAGATTGCCCGTCAATCGTTATTGGTTAATTGTAACCTTTTAATTGATTCTTGCCTCCCCTTCTAATTCCAATGACAGAGAGAAAGAGAACAATGGGCGATTAAATTTACTACGTATCACATAATTGACTGCTTTTACTTGATTGCGAAATGAAAAGTCTGAGTTTAAGTAAAAATAATCAGTAATTATTGCCGGCATATCTTTCTTTCTTTCTTTCGACTTTGTGTCAACGGGGATCGATATTCCCAACGTTTCATTTCCCCGCACGGACTTCAATCTATCGCGCTATGAAATATACTCGATACAATCCACAATCCATCCCTCAAATATCATCGGTTTGGCCATACTCGTCGTGCAACAACCAAGCGTGCAATTTACAGACATTAATGAAATTGTTTCCCGTATGTATTCGGAATTATTACACACATAAACACACACACGCATACACATGTACACATGTACTTTGAGACCGATTCGATTTCGGAGATATACATGGCTTAAAAATGTACTGACAAGTCTATTACACAGTTTTAAATATAAAATAATGCATTTTAAAATACGAAACCGAATCATTTAATATCACGCAATAAAATGCAAACGAGATGAAAGTACTGATACATATTTCATTAGCCGTCATATTTCAGAATTATATTATTTTTAATAAATTTTATCGACTATTATTTTTAAGCTTAGAATCACTTGCATGATTGTTCGATTTGTGTCATTTATTGTCGAAAATAAGAGAACCAGAACACTAATTCTTGCAGCATAACTTTTTAAACACAAAGCTCCTCAAGATACGTAACATCCAAGTGCGAATGTTACGAAGCATCTACGTTGCAATATTAAGATTTTTTTTCCTTTGACAAACTCTCGCGTAGAAAAGTAGACTGTTAAAGAAGGTCAAAAATAGCGCTAAATTTATTGCGAGTGCTAGTTGCGGGATTAACTCTGTATAAATACAGTGTACTGTTCCTTGCGAGAAAGCTTTCAAGTTTTCTCATTATGACAAACTCCGTTGATTTAACAGCAACGGTCTGCGTAAAACGTAACAAAGGACACACCGCGCACGTTTTTATCATCCTTGTACAGGCGTTACGCCATGTAAAAGGCAACTATATATTCGAAATCAGAGTTCGTTCGTATAACAAATACGTCTCTTGCATACATTCAGTAAATGAATATGATATACGAGACGATTATTTCAATCCTTTTGTATGCCAGAGATGAAATCGTAACTGGGGAAAATACGATAGACGTTTATTTTTGGAGATATAATAATAATATAAAAGCGCGCGGAGTTGGACATAATTGAAATTTCAACGCGAAGAGCAAGAATGGGAAAAGTTTAATTCTATTATGATTAAATTTACTAAAAATTATTCCTACAGTAAAGCTGATTCTTCTTGTAATCGCGTCGCTGAATTGAATAAACAAGAAATTAATCAATGTACCTACTATTCGTCAGGCATCACTCTCGCAGGAAAGTTTATTTTGCGGCTAAGAAAAATAATCCAATGGAGTGTATCAGCGCCGCGAGCAAAGTTTCTTTGCGAAACGAGCTTCCTCGAAAATTTGCTCCGATGGTTATCGCGCGAGGGATACGCTACGTTATGCGTATTAGCGGCATATCCTTTAAAAATGGCTCTCGACCTTTATGGATCCCATCAGACAGAAACGACCGTTCCTTCCAAGTCGAGGCACGTTCCGCGACTGTCGCTCGCGACACAAGGCGGTGGTGATTCGGTGGTGCGACTAGGAATGATCGGTCGAGTCGGGGAAAGAAGGCGATGGCGGCGGTGCTCGGGAGTCCCTGTGTGCGGAAGCCATTATTGCAAGACACGGATGGACGATATCCGGTGGTGGAGGCACGGTGGAGACACGTGGAGAGAAGAGCAGAGGCCGTCGACGACGACGATGCCAGCTGCGCGATCGCGCGCGTAGGGCAACCCCCGACCTTCGCGCCAACTTCTCACGCGAGCGCCAACTTGTACGCGAGCGGAATCGAAAGGGTGCGATATTCGGGGAGGAGGGAATGGATGTATCATCCTCACGACTCTTCGCAAACTTTGGCAACATTCGATCATCCTCGGCCCTGCCCGCCGCTCTCCACTCCCGCCGTGGCAATGAACCGCCTGTCGCATCCCTAACGGTGTGAGTCGACGTGAAGTCGCGCCGGGGCCGAAGAAGAAAGCCGCGAACCGACGCGAAGATGAGGGGGAGAATATTACACCACGTGTGCCGGTAATAAGACCGCGCACGTGACGATAATGCAAAAATGTCCTCTCAGGTTCCGTCCGTTCCCCTGTCTCGTTTCCCCTCTTCCACCTTGTTTTCCCTTGTCGTCTCACGACGAAGCTTCTTCACCCCCTGCGCACCCGGCGCGCGTTCTCATACTTCGGAGCGTTGATGTTTTCTGCACTCAAGCGATTAACTTTCATGCGACCCTTGCGACATTCGATTAAATTGGATTTTCCTTTTATTTTTTATTTGCTTATTGGATTCATGTCCCATGAGTGAACGCGACGAATAAATAGAACTTAAATATTCAACTATTTACCTATATTACCAAAATAAAATTGTATGACCAAGTCGACGATGGGAATTTCAGGGAAAAGTAAGAAAAAAATATAAAAATACGAAAAGAATGGCAGGAAATTATTGAATTATTCATACAAACAGCATGATCGATTCCGGTAACAATATCGTCATTTAATCCTCTAGGTTAATTTTCTATGCGGAAATTACGTAATTATCTCGCGGAATATTCGTATATCTCTCGCACGATAGATTAAACAGTATATAATTTAATTTTGGACGTAATAATCGATGCCGCGCTGTTATTCGAGAATTCATATCTAGCACACAAACAAGACTTTTAAGTTAAAAATAAAAAAACATGTAACAAATATGTATATACATGTACATGAAAAATATTTCATTTAGTTAAATGTTTTCCAGTAAAAAAATATTTTTTACGAGTCTGTTTACTTGTATGTATATTTTGTTCTTACATAAAAATGCACACGTATATTTGTTCTCATTTTACATTTCTCTCTGAATATTATTCGAATTCACGACAGCTGTCTCATGGTACAGAATAATATAATTCTACAAATCAGTATCTTCTTCCTTCTTTGAAAAAAATTGAATTGGACGAGTAAAGACAGTCTTGCAAGGCCTCTTTCGATATTTTTAGATACGCGCGCGTAATATCGCGAGACGAAACCTCTCATAAACGTCTTTTTCGCTATGACCACCCACCCCATTGATTCCGAAATCGACGGCGTCGTCGGTCAAGCGTTGCCCCTGAGGCAGAACGGAGAAAAGTGGAAAACAAAGCGTGGAGCGTACACCATTTGATATTTTTAGTCGGGCCACA
This sequence comes from Tetramorium bicarinatum, assembly GCA_928718305.1. Taxonomy (NCBI): domain Eukaryota; kingdom Metazoa; phylum Arthropoda; class Insecta; order Hymenoptera; family Formicidae; genus Tetramorium; species Tetramorium bicarinatum. The sequence continues at coordinate 13,770,244 of OV788329.1, read as the reverse complement.
ACACTGCGGAGCCTTCTGCCGCCGCTTCGTTCTCATCCACCCTCACTTCGGCTTTTTGTTCTTGCGCCGTGTCTTTTCGCTCCACGAAGGCGGGACTCAATTTCATCTCGGCCGAGGGAAAGAATAAGAGAAAGCGAGAAAGCCGGTGTGCCCCGGGTCGCGACGTAATGAAGAAAAATCTTAGAAGGATATTGCAGATAGCGGCGGGGGTTGGGACATTTCCACATACGTAGACGTAACGACTTTCGGGTCGGATGAGCTTGAGGAAGGGCCGAAGGGCAGCGAGCCGTGTGTCGCCGTGGCGCGTCATTATTTTGAGTGCGACACGTCTAGAGAAATGAGACGCGCGGCGCCGAGACAACGATTCGAAAAAGGGCGAGAAGGCGCTTCGAAGGCCGGTCTTTTCTCTAATGATGATGATAACGTCGCGTTAAAGCGGCGACAGCCACGTCACCGATGAGCTTCGCTCACTCCATTTGCGAACTGCGGCAAACGCCACTGTGGATCGTTACCGTCCGCGTAACATTGATGGCAATGATTTTTCACCGACCGCGTTCGATGATGCGAGGAAAATCGCGGCGCGAAGGGACTGGAGCGAATGGAGAAGAATTTGCCTTCATACATCTACTGTATATTTGAAAATAAACACGTCGGAAGAACCCCACAGTTCTTAACCGATCGATACACGTGATATCGATCGATGATTAGGAACATAGGGCAAAGTAAGCAGACGTGCTATCACAATTGGACAACCGTCTATGTGATTATACCGTCAAGAAAATATCTTTAAGTACACCTTCGATGTCGCGTTATTATCATCGTGATCGTCGTTTTCGCTTCTGTTTATTCAATGTGCGTTCAATGTTGACTTAAGTACAATCTCATAAATGCCATTTGAAGGAACCTGCGAACAATATTAGTGCAGTGTGTGCGAGCGGCGAAACGTGCTATGCTCTGAAAGTGGGTGTTTTGTCATTCCAGCAATCCATCGCTTGACATGAAACGTCTCTCTCTCTCTCGTCAATCAAACCGGTATAATAATAATAATTTGTCCCTTGCTAAGTTTACTCACGTGCGACACTGCATGAATCTAGAACCTATAGGATTTTAGATGCGTATTGTATATTAAACTTTCGCTAAAATTTAGCTATATATTGTTATTGTTATTGTTATATTGTATATAGTAATTCTATTGCATTAGGATTATTACACGTTTATATTTTTTACACTTTTGAAACTTTGTTTATATTGACATGCATTCAATAAAGTTAATGTTACTGTTATTTCCATTTGAATATTTAAAATGTTTCCATAGTTCATAATCCAGAGATTGTTTGGAGTTTATTTTTAAAAAGAGAATTATTAAGGAATAGAGATATAATCGCGGACGGTTATCACAATCACATTTATGTAATTGATGAATGTATATTTAGAGTGTGGAGCAGAATAATTGTACTGAAGAATAATTAATAAATATTATTTAACGAGATCGAGAATGTAATTAATTAATAAATTAATGAATAAATATGTAGCGTCGACGCGGTGATAGTATTGTGACAAAACATAATTAATAACTGTCGCTTAGCGAGATACGAAGTGTACGTAATTTAACGAGTGTCGACTATAATCATGCTTTTTTGTTAGTGGCGATGTTATTCGCAATAACACGGAAAGAGCGTTTATTGTTATTCTTCAGACAGGCGTTATACTCTTTCTTACATAATTAATCATCCCTTCCAGTACTAAAAGTTTTACGAGATATCCCGTTAAAGCATTTCTCCATCTTTCACCGTCACAAACACACATAGACACGCACACGCGCGCGCATATATACACAAAATTTATTTATATAATATAAATTATACTAGCAAGTGAAAGATAAATTCGATAGATATCGATTATTCCTTGTAACTTTTCATGTCATATTAAATTTATCAAAATAATTACTTTTCGCTGTACTTGTATTTCAAGAAGTAGTTCAAAATATTCCGGAGATGTTACATTAAAACCGATCAACTCAACTAACTTCTAAGAAATGGTCATTTCACGTCGTTCATATAAATTAGGTTTGCTCAAGCTCACCCCAAGTTCTGATAATTAACGCTTCCTGCATCGTGCCCCATCTATCGTTCGAGGCGCTTTACTCTTCAGGTGTCCCGGAAAGGCCTGACCTACGACCCTCTGCGACAACCTTAGCCGGGTAAATCTAATTTCGAGGGTTGCGATTGTCCGCTGCATTATATATGTTCTGTCTGCAGGGTCGTTCTCTTGGTCTCGGTGGTGGGTGACCGGACTCGGCAGGGATCCCGCAAACCCTCTCGTTCCTTTTCGCTCCGCGTTCCGCGCGTGCGAAAAGAACGTACGAGAATAGTAAATTCCGTGGCTCCGCGCATTCTCCACCCGCGGTTCGTAGACCAGCGCAGCTAAACACAGCTTTCGCTTTAACTTCTGTATTTTTAGATGAGAGCTGTTTTCTGTGTTTAGCATTACGCGGGAATATTACTCTATTTATAGCCGAATAGCTTTGTTGAGCGCCACGTGCCTCGCACTCGTCCCTACATCTCTGTTGCCGGAAGGGATGTATGCTTGATGATAATTCAAAGGCTAAAATGCCAGTCATTACTCAGCCTGTTAACCCAATCGCGCTCCACTGATAATACATGATGATGGTTAATTGCTGTTTCTTTTGGGTAGCGCCTCTTGGTGTTAATATAACGATAATAATTTTCTCAACTAAAATGAACGACTATATCCCTTTACGTATATTTGTAGCATCGTCTATTTCTGTAAAAATTACGGCACTTTACGTTATTCAATCATTTCTAAAAATTATCCCATAGATTTAGAATGATTCTAGCCGCAAATATACTCAGTTTTCAAGCTTCCAAATAATATTCGCACCAAATGCAAGAAATAGAAATATTTAATTTTAATTAAATAAAATAATCCATCAATTACAACTTTTAAATTAATTATTCTAGATATTATTAATAATACCAAAAAAACTTTAATTAAAAAAGTAAAAAAAAGTTTAGTTTTGTAAATACTTTGCAAGGGTAAAATTCCAATAAAAAAAATTCATATTATAATATTTATACACGAACAGATGTAATTACACGATATTCTTGCATTTATATCATTTATTCTAAACAATCGCGTTTATTTCAGAAAAAAAATTCGCTTTTACGTCTAGTTAATTTTTCATGCGCGCTACGCATATCTCCCCTGTTTTGGCTAAACGTATGCATGCTTCTATTTGCTACCGCTCCTGACTGTATCGGCGCGTAAGATTTATGATGCCCGCGAGCTCTGTTCGATCTGTTGCAAATCTATCTACGGGCGATATTTTATAAGAGCGTGTACTTTACGGCTTCCTTGGAACTTATCCTGGATGGCGCGATATAAGCTTCTTCTATCCCGGTACGGAATTTCGCGAGGCCGAGAGAGGAAAATAATGAACGACGTTTCGCGCGCGCAGCCGGAGAGATTCGCAGCTAAATATTTCCAAGGGAAGGAGAATGAGAGAAAGAGGCGCCCGCCACCTCGACTCGGTGCTCACGTTATTAATGCCGTTATGAATGTTGAATAGCGCCGTGAAACGTTAAATACACACGTTTCCGACTTCGGCGAATTGTCTTAGTGTTGCTTGTGAAAGGCGGCGAAAATAGATTTTAATAATAAGGGAACCGAGAAACGATATCCGCAGGCGATATTGCGACGAATAATACGGATAATAATTATTTATTTAACGAAATTGGCATATTTATTTTATCAACATGCTTATTTTCGCTCTTGACATTTAGATTTTTTGCTACACTATTATTCACAACATTCGCGAATCTTGCTTTTATTTAAAATATTTTCTTAGAATCCAATTGTGTTTATAATCAATTAAATAAATGTAATTCCATCCCCTCTCTCCTCCTCCTCCTCCTCCAACGGTTTGCATTTAATATTGTCCAAGCAATACTTGTGATTTCAATGGAGAAAGGGAATTTACTTGAGAGCGCTATTTCTCTCAACGACATCGGCACCACGGACATTAAATTCGGCACTGATTCCGGGAGAGACATTCGCGATTTTGAGATACCACCGACGCGGCTTGCTTACGCATCCTGTCCGAAGTAATACGAGGTGCATGGGTGGATGTCGGTGGATACCGATGTGGGAGAGAACCGAGCGAGGGCGGAGGGCATTGGCGCTCCTCCTGGGCGGAAGCACTATTTCAACGTAATTGTCGTTTCATCGTTCCCTCTCGTCCGTGCAGTACCATATCTAAGCCGCGGACGTGCCGCCGCGCCAGGGATTCCGCCTTCATATACACTTATACACGCGCGCGATATTAATGCCCAGTTATGTCTGCTGCGTCGGGTAGACACACCTAACCAGTAGCGAAATTAACTTTAAGCTCGACCGGCCGCGCGGTTCGGCAATTTCGCCGGAAAATGATCGAGCGGCACGCTCTCTTTCTCCCTTCTCCCTTTCGCTCTCTCCGCACGGTGCATACACTCACATCCGGCGTGTGTCACTTCCTCTATTAAGTCAGACCTAATTTCTGACGGGTTGCACTTCCGCGTTTCGTATGAAATCGCGGCTGCTCCTCCATTGATGTATCATTATCAACAAATTATGCACATTCCTTTGACGAATTATTTTTGCTATCTTACACAAATCTTTTATTGAAAGTAAATCTATCTTATATATAAGATCGTAGATATTTTATAAAAAATGTATTATGTTAATTTCTATTTTATTTTATAGATAAAGTGTTCGATAGAAGCCTTGCGGCAATAATTACAGCACGGCATTGCTGAGCCCCTCATTCATTAAAAAATAAATTGCGTAAAATTGCGGAACACATACGTACACGCGAGCAACCCTCTGAAATCTCGTTGCTTGCTAAAGCCTTCGTGCCGTCGCCGTAATTCGGCGTGTACGGGAATTATCGCGCAGAATCTTCTTATGGTGCACGACACAGCGCCGCTTAATCGATTCAAAAGCGGGACGAGGCGGCAACGCGCCGCTCCTAAAAGGCACTTGGCAGGGCGGATCAGCTGGACGCAGGCGATACAAATCGATCGCCGTGGCATATAAATGACGGCGATATCGACAAATTGGTGGGCCGGGCACGCGGGCGGATATATTCCGTGAAGTTTGTTAGTCCCTCGCGCCCAATCTGTCACGCATCGCCGCGAAACGTTTCTGTGTATGTGCATATGCGTATATAAATAGGTATGTGTGTATGTGTGTGTGTGTGTGTGTGTGTGTGTGTGTGTATATGCACTCTTCGAGGTTTATGTATGTATGTATGTACCTATGTATACACCTTTCCTACATCACTTCCGTCTATCTACCTCACTCCGATTCTTGCGTCGCTCTTCACCCCTTCCGTCTACATCTACTCTCTCACCCTACCCTCGCTCTTCGTAACTTCTTCCTCGGTTTCCGCATCCCTCCCCCCACTCGCGAAAACGGCTGCCGTATTTATTTCAAGTCGGGTTCGGAGGGTAACAGCAAAGTGGAGGAAGCGCCGACAAGAAAAACACAAGGAGCTGGGTGGAGCGAGGAAAAACGAAGGGTCTTTCTTTCTCCCGATGAATAAGGGAGTTCTAATCCGACACGAGAAGAAGAGAGACAAGGGGGAGGCAGTGGAAAACGGACGGTGTATGAGCGCTAAATCGAAAAGAGAGAGGCCGACGATGGGCCGGGACACGTGGAAGGAAGAAAAAGTGGGCAATAGAAAGTGAAGATGAACGCACTTTATCTCGTACCTGTGTGTTCCTCTAATTAAGGCGAGCTAACTTATCGACTCGCCACGTGCTGGAGATAGTCTCGCGGAAGTTAATAGTGGCTAATTTTCTCGTGTCAGTAATTCATTCTTATCTGCGGATGTTTGTAAAGATATTAATCTTTTTAGAGAAAAATAAAATGAATCTGGGAAATATACGTTAGACGAGTTTCTAGTTTTCTCGTAACCTTTTTGTAAAAGAAATATTTTATATTCTCTCATCCCTTAATCTTTTTGATCTGCGTATTAAAATCGTTCTACACAAAAATTATTAAAATACAACGTAAGAACGCAAATATTTCAAGAATTTAAGAACCAACAACGTATCAAAGGACATAATGCCTGAAGATGGGAGAAGCGCGCCATCATGCGTGGCTTATGATCGGCGATAGACGTTTAGATAACGATCTCAATTTGCGCCGCGCGAGGATGAATAGTGGATTAGCCAAGTGTCTAATTACAATCTCAATGGAGATTCCGTCTTGCGATAGAGGTCGACGTTCGGCACGTTCGTCGCATCGTCGGTTTTCGCACGGGATGAGACGACTCTCATTGCGAGAGCGAGGAGAGACGAAACGAGCGGGCGGGCGGCGAAAAAGTCCGGGGCACGAGAAGGCAACCTAATTAAGTCTGCGAGATGTCTCGCTGAGATCTCGCTGATGAAGACGTTTGTCCGACGCGCTTCAGGCACAGAACTTTCGGCTGATTTCACAGAAAAGAAAACGAACGAGCGAGCGAGTAAGCGTGCGAACGAGCGCGCTCATCGCGTTTACGCTTCCCTTTTTCCGTTTACACGACAATTTTCCTACCGTGTTTGCGAATATTCCTTGAGAAAGAGGGAGAGACGGAGGAAGAGAGAGAGAGAGAGAGAGAGAGAGAGAGAAACAGGGAGAGGAAGTTTGGAACTTCAGCGGAATATGATGCGGGTGCGTCAGGCGCACAAGCGGAGCGAATGGAATAGTTCCGGGCGAATTATCGTAATAGTCGCGCCCCGAAAAGCGACTTTTAATTCCGCATACGGGCGGACTGTCGCTAGACGGAATTTATCTCGCTTTATGCCCGGCGCACGGTCCATGGAGTCTTACTGCGAAACGTGATAAAAATGTCTGTTCACGTGTCAGAGATTGCTCGAAGAACTGGAAAGTTTCGTCCGCAATCCCATTTTCGCTATTGCATTTTCCCCGTATTATAGTTCTACAATGTTCGAATCCCTATATCTATAAATACTACCGAACTCTATTGATTACAGAAAAGATATAGTAAAGATAACTTGGATACGTACAAAGTAAAAAAGAATTAATTAAAGTAAAAATCGGATAGTTAATTATCTGTCAATTAAAGCAATAAGTATCATTTAAAAGAAAACTATTTATATATTGAGAAAATGCTTAATTAAAAGCGGTTTCTATAAAAGCACTCATTATCCTCGTTAGTCGTATAAATCTTTTCGCTGGACATAAATATGCTTTCAGAAGAAGAAAACATGCGCATCTTGATTTGAGACGATGGCGAGCCAAGTGGTAAAGGGACGGTTCATCGAAGGACAAGCCGACCGCTGCATTTCGGTAGATAACAAGGAGACACGCCGATCATTCGTAAAGCTGTCAGTCGAGCGATATATCAGTATCCTTTTTACTCGTTACCGTGACGCACCCTCCTTCCAGCCATTCGAGCACCGACAACAACGACGACGACGACGACGACGACGACGACGACGCCGCCGCCGACTGCTAGCTGGGGAGAAAACTCGGTGACATTCCCCGATGCAAGTATATACACACAGGATATTCGGTAATTGATGGCACAAAAAATGTTGACTCGTCGCAGACTGTATCTATTTGTAAGAGACTTTTTTCGAGGGATATCTATGAAGATACATCAAAGATTCGCATTCAAGGCTCGTCATTAGATAATGTATTTTAGGGTCCGCAACAATAATTGTTCTACTTGAAAATAGATATTTTAACTCTCCAATCGTCGCGTATTTTTCCAATCAACGCGTGGAGTTTTGATATATCCCAATATAAAAAAATCGGTTTTTAATAATTTTTAGAAATAATATTTATTCAGATTTACAAAATTCAAACGGCAAAGTTTGTATTTTATTACGAAAAAATGCGGTTAAACGTCGGGCTTGCAAAGATCTCGCGCAACGACCGGAGAATTAAGGCGAAAATAGATTCCAGTTTAAGATGAAAGTGCGCGCGATAAACTGCGTTCGTAAATAACGCAAAAATAGAACTGTTCGCTGTAAGTTACTGCCTTTCAGACGGATTCACTACTTCACGACGGGGAGAATTCACTCATTTTCCGGTTGTCCCGTCGATCACGAGGCAGTCTGTGTACGTTCAAGTGGCGCATAGGTGGGCGCCGAGAGCGGCAATATGGTGGGCCTGGGTGGGCTACTGCACGGTCGTTAGTTAGCGAGCATTCATCATCGTATTGTTATCGTTGGCCACGGCCTTCGCAGTTATTTGAGCCGCCCTTGCGAGATCACAATACGACCAGATGCAGCGGCACGGTGCGGCAGACGCGCCGATAGGTTTCCTTCTTTGTGCGCGATATTGGGCCGATACAGGCCGACACTGTGCCCCTCTCCCCCTTTGCGTTGCCCTGTGTATGGGCCAAAGGGATACCCCGGTGTAAAAACGTTGCGCTATGCCCGCGCGCTCGCAACGGCAGCGGAACCGACACAAAGCGGCACCCCTGATAGGGTCAGCATGTTACGGCAGCACGATCGCCCTTCGATCGAAGGGTCTTCTTCCTGGCCTGGAGGCGGCGCGGCGGAGATGTGGCGAAAAATAGGGCGCGCTAACGTTAATTCTTTAAGGCACTGAGGCGAATACACGCCGTGATTCTCAAAATAGCTCGAATAAATATAATAAATCTGGCCTGCCACACATATTTTATCCCGTTCGCTCTCGTCGTTATTCGCGCACTTGAAGCATATGGTTGACGTAAAGAGCAGCTTTGACGACAAAGAAGGATGGAGAGGAGGTTTCAGTGTTGCGCTCGATGGACACAAAGCGTCGTCGTGCACACGGAATTCGTGAATAATATTTGCCGAGATGGGTACACGGGGTGCGAGCATCCTCCTCTTCGCTCTTCCGCTCCTTCGTTAATAATTCGCCCGTGCTTTTCTTTAAGATCCCCGAACCGGGCAAGAATCCCGAATGAGTCGTTGACAAGCTCAAGCCGTTAAGCCGTGTTACGTATGCAACCTGTTCGGGACTGATTCAACTTGTCGGAAGTTAGCCTGGCTTTTCCAAAGGGGATACACCACCGCGAGGAGCAGCGGGAGAGGTTCCTTCGGAAAGCATAGTGACGCAGCGCGACTTGGGGAAAAGCGATGGTTCGTTACAGTGAAGCGATGCGGAGGGAATGAAGGAGATCGGAGGGTCTCGAACGTTTCAAAAGAGAGAGAAACTTCCTTATTTCCGGAGAAAATAAATATTTGACCTACGAGAGAGCGCACCGGCACGGCGCAGCGGTGGCGATGGCGGCGACGACGGCGGTGGCGCGGAGACTTTGTTGAATGGTTTCTTTCATTCTTAACGAGCACGACCGACCGTGCGCTTTGGGACACACCAGCGTCGTTATAACGCGGCCCCGGCAATTAATTCGGCTCCCGTGACACTAGGTTTAACCTTTCGGAAAAAGGACTCCGTAGCGCGTAATGCCGTGGATTTTCTTGCAATCTCAAGCCATCCGCGAGTCCCCGTGGAAATAGAAGCCTGGCTCGTATATACACATCGTATATAGGCGGCGAAATAAAGACAAATATAAACAGGAGGGTGCGTGGAAACAGATTCCGCTGAGAATGCGGAACGAATTTTGCGGAGATTGGAAGTATCCCGTTCGTTGAGTGTATGGGAACGTGCAAGTATTTCATTTTGCGAAACACACAATCGCGAGGTAACCTTTATCCATTCGAGCTTATTGCATCAATAACGTACAAATGTTGATCTTACAGAAGCTTTCGTCAATTATATTCTTTTCGGCGAGAATTATATTCCTTTCGCCGTTCACTGACACTAAATATCAATTGTATCTTGAAATTAATCAATACGTACATAATCAGAGACATATTTGCAACTTTTTGAAGTTTTTAAAATTTTTTTAAATTTAATACGGCCTTTTCTTTAAAGTAAGACGATTGCTTTCTATAAAAATGTCAAAACATTTATCGGTTTTTTAAAGACTAAAATAAGATTTTATTTAATTTGATATTTAATTCAAGAAACTCGATATACGTGTAAAACCGTATTTCGACAGAAAGACAAGTATTTCGTGAAAATATTTGTTTTTCTCGCTGCGACTCGGTCGATGTTTCTTGCGTGATGTACCTATTTCCCAGCTGGGTTTTAAGTATGTCGACCAACGGAGATCGTCCTTTAAATCCTCGGATAGATCGACCTACTTCACGAAGTAATATTTACGGGTAATACCAGAGACCTCCTTATCTACGAAACGACATTTTCTTAACAAGACAAGAAGAGATTCTCTTTTATAGGTGGCTATAATCAGAATACAGCGTACGCATCTACCCTTATCAGTCGTTACAGAAATTGCAGTGTGCACGTTGCTTTCCAGCTCGGATCGAATTCCCGGCGACATTATTAGCTCGCTAAAATTCTGCAGTTGATAAACGCCTCGCGTTAATATCTATGAATATATTAGTTTTTCATCAAGATCGCCACGATGCGCAAAACGCGAAATTCAACGTAATTTCGAAACTAATTTTCATTAGGGAAGTATATTTCTGAAGTATTCAATTACGCGCGATGCCACGTTACATAATTATGAAATGTTACCCCGTCGCGGAACTGGTTCATAGTTAGCGGCGAATTTTGCGTCATCGCAAATACATAACGGCGGAGTTGAGCGTAGGTGAGGGCGAACTACATTGCGAGCGAGCTGAAAACAAAGATATTATCACGCATACGTCATCATCTTTCTCCGGGCACGCGATAGTGCGCGCGTACGTCCCGGAGCGCATTCGTGCTTACACACGTGTGCGTGTGTGTATGTGTGAGTGTGTGTGTGTGTGTGTGTTTGTGTGTGTGTGTGTGTGTGTGTGGGAGGCGAAGGTGTACTGACCTCAACTTTGCACATGTGCATTGCGTCGCATCTGCATATACTCCGCTCTGTGTTTCGCTGGCATCGGGGACATCTTTCTCCGCGCGGACGATTTCTCGTTCGTATTTCCTTTTATAGTCTCGACGATTGTGTGGCTTGCTCTCAAAGCCGTTCTAGCGGAGAAGCGAAGAGTAGCTCAGCGCTTGAAATTCTTCGAGATTCGTGCACTCTAGCGTTTGCAGGGGAGCGAAGATCGATGAGATCTTGATCCTCCCCGTTACCCGTCACCTTTGCGAACATCGATTTTTTTTTGCGTGAGCTTACATTCGTTTCTAGACGCGTTACAACGCACAAGTTATATCGGTCAACCAAGTTTTAATTTTATCACTTTTCGCAATTATTATTTTGCCGCGACTACATCCGAGAATAATTTGAATTGTCTGTTGCAGTGGTCAGTCACTCGCATGCACGTTGTTAGCTTTATATAAAATCCCCTGAGTCAGAGCGCGTGTCCGACTTTAATTACGTGTTTAATATTCATCCGGCTGTTGACCGGCTCCTCCAAGTTCCTCCATCTCGGAATCATATATCAATTCTCGCACACTTCACCCGTGATAACGCTCGGCGCTATACGTGGGATCTTCTCGGGAGTTTCCGCGAAACTTTCGAGAATCGAATGGAACGGTCGCTGTCAATTCTGGGTGGATTTTGGCGTCTGGCTGTCGTCAATACTCCGCGAGCGGTCGTGTGCGTGCAAGAGCAGCGCCACATCAATGTACACAACGGCATGGCAGTTTCTATGGGATCTAATCGACGAAGTTGTAATTACTTCGTCGAGGAGCGAGCGAGAGAGAGAGAGAGAGAGAGAGAGAGAGAGAAGAGAGAGAAAAAGAGGAGAGAGGAGAGGAGAGAAAGGAAGGAAAGAGAGGAGAAACGGACTCGGCGGAGTTTTATTTTATCGGGGAGTGATGGAGATATCGACAGATGTAATGCCACCTCTCAGACTGTCCCTCCGCCATTGCAACATCTCGCCATTTTCTTCGCTTCTCCCTTCCATGGTCTCTTCGTTTCCACTCGCCGAACTACCCGGCAAACGATCTCTACGAGCGTGATTACCGAACACCTTGGAAATCCATTACTTTATATCAGTTTTTCCTTAAAGGGTTCGCAGTCGCCCCCGCCGATTCCATAGAAACTCCTCGCGGGATCCTTCTCTCGAAGCGGTCGAGCTTTTATTCGCGCGTCCTCGAGGGTGTTATCTGCTCGAATACCTCTCTATGCTTTGGTTCTCTCGATCTTTGCGAGGACATCGCCTTGCTTCTCCGTCGCGTCATTCGGTTCTTTGCGACATGATAAGCCGCTTTTTCTCGCGTAAATAGTTCGCCGTTTGCCGATCGGTTGGAATCTGTCTAGTCTCCGTGTTAAATGTGCCGTGGACTTGTCAGTATTGGCAAAATATTAATAGTAGGAAGAGACATTCTATCAGAAAATTACAGTAGATACAGTTGAAACCGAGAAGTGTCCGCGGCATATATCCTAATTTATTTTTTAATAATATATTAGTCCAACAAAATACAAAATAAAAAATATTTTAATATCGTTTAGGACAGAGGATTAATCTAAAAATTAGAAGCATAGCTTTTAATACATGTGTAAAGCAGATATCTATTCTTCTTTATTCTCGTTTCACTGTTATGTGAATTGCGCAAATAATTTCAGACGTCTTGTAAAATGTGCTTCTCATATATCCATATTAATTGAGTTAAAAGCTTGCAGGAGGTTAATCTTTTTGCATAGCGTGCTGCAAAGGGATATTAAGTCGTCTGGGATTACGGATATGCGAATGGATAGAATTTCGGTTTGAAATATCTACCGCGCCATGCACACAAACAAAGGCGAAACCGGCTTTTCCGTGGCCCGGCCCAGTATGAAATCTTAAACCTTACGTCTCGGGAAGCAAGGGGCGCGTTCTCGCACGTCGACGTTCCTCATCATTGTTATACCTCTAAGGCCAGCCGTGAAAGGGGTCGTTTCGAGATTTTCGTTTAAATTACGAAGCACCTCGCTTTCCTCCCTTTGCAAAGCTCACCCTTTACATCGCTCTACTTTCCAATTCCTCGTGCACTATCGAACCGAGTTTGAAGAATTTCGGTTCCAACGACAAGAGCAGACAGCTAAGAAGGACATCTAATAGAGAGGAAAAATAGGACAAAGCTTATGCGAAGCCTATTAATTATCAAGGCATCCTCTTCCATTTTTTGATGTTGGTTTTTCTCTTTCTCTATTCACCCTCACTTCGGTTCTCATATTTCTTCCTTGTTTTCCACCTATTTCTCTCTCTCTCTCTCTCTCTCTCGTTCTCTTGTCAGATATCATATGTACCGACTCGAAGTAAAATAGATGTTCAAGTTGGGAAATTTCTGCCTTTCTTTAGTTTTTATTTACGAGCTCTGGCTGCAGTTCTCGTACGAAGTTTCGTACTGCGGAAGAATCCAGTGACGCCCTTCTAATAATTATATTATGTTCGTTCCACGAGCTCTCGTGATCACACCGCGTTTTGCATCATCCAGAATGGAGTGCATATTCTCCTTTTTCTCTCTTCTCTTTTCTTTCTCTTCTCACTGTCTCTTTCTCGAGAAAGGAGGGGGGAAAGAGAGAGAGAGAGAAAATTTTCTACCTGGCGGAAATTATACGCTCTGTAGTTACCTACGCCCGCCTGCACGCGATTAATTTATTTCTTCTTGCACTCGCGAGCATTATCCCCTCTAGAAGTCGCATCCCGGTCATCGCTACTGGCTTTAACAGTTGAATCCGGAAATATCCCTCCGGAGGGTACTTTCACGAGCGTTGACGCGAGTGCGAACTTCGGTGCGCCGCGAACTTTTTGTTGCGGAACTATAATAGAGAATGTTCTATTTTCTATTTCCCGCACTTTCTCTCGACCGGTCCGGAGTAAATTCTTCTTCGTCAAATATATGGAGAGAACTATAATTTTTGTAACACAACAAAAAATTAAAGAGAATTTTATAAAGAGAATCGCAAATATATAAGCTATCTTTTTCCTAATTCAATAATTTAATAAAATTATAATTTAAAATCTAATCAGAGAGGTACTTAAAATTGAACATTAAAAGTTGTAGAAAATATTACAGAAAGTATAAAAATTATTTTATAATTATTCAAGAGTCCATGAATAAAAAGGTAAGTTATAACGCTTTGTGTATAAAATCTCTTTGTTAACTATTGTAATAATATTGAATTTAACAGTACAAACTACATTCTGTTGTTTTGCCCTTTGACTTTTCTATATTGTTTCACATATAATGAGCGTGACTCATTTATTATATTGGATCAATAACTATATATTTTGAAATTTTTAGGACTATCTACAATATTTCATAATTTAGCAAATGTGATTTTATTCTATTCTATGTTGACACGGAATAGTAGAATACAATAATCTATCTAGAGCTCAACTCGTATAGTAAGACAATCTTAAAAAAACTACACGAGTTCTAAATTTTTAAATAAAATTTTTAATAAAATAATCTAATTTTAAATATCTTCTTATAATTTTCTATATCTTTTTTTTTTAATGTAACAATACTGTTGCACATATACATAACACAAAACATGTAAGTCTCGTCTACTGTTTGCAGTCGTTTCATCTATTTGCTATTAATTTTTTGTTATATTATGTATTATATATTATAAATATATAATAAAATTGTGTTATTAATTAATCTTTTAATATTTTATAACAAATTAAGTTGATTATATATATATATATATTAATTAATTTAAATTACTGAAAATATTCTCTTAAATCGTGATAGTTGTCGAAATGTAGTGCACTAATACGTTTAACGTTTGCTTCGACTTCTAAAAGAAGCTTGTACGAGCGCGTAATTGGCTTAATTTTTCTTGATCACTTTAATTGAGCTCCATGGTCCAACAATGAAGCGTTACTTTCGACTTGATTGATATGAAAGATCCACAGCGTTCGTTCCCTGTTTTAACTCGAAGTTTGATTTCGGAATTACATTTTGTCGAAATGAACAAAGTTTGACGTTTAATCTTCGTTAAACCATTCCGTAATGTTCAGTCTCTAATGCGACATTTTGAAGAACAAAGTATTTCAGAGATCTCGACAAGAATTTTTTATATACCACAAGAATTTACACCAAAATTTGATATTTTGTTTGATTTTTCGTTCTCTAGAACATATAAAAATATAATGTAAATTTAATTTTACTCGAAATAAAATAGCGTCACAAACTTTCCACGCGTAAAATCACAATGTTATGAAAAATAGAGAAAAATTCGTTTCTCTTATGTTTAAAATTTAATTTCATGGAATAATGCAAAATTTAATAATTTTGAGAATTATGTTTGTAAACAGATTTCTGAAAACTACAACTAAACAAATGATTTTATTCCGTTTAGTATTTTTTAAAAAGTATTTGTTATTGTATTAAGGAGTGAATGTGAGATTCATGGTGATACTCTGACAGCATCGCATCAATCGCCAATGGAGGCCTTCAATAATAGGTACAGAAATTATATCATATATGCAGAAACACTCTCTAACAAGTTCTTCGCGATCCTCGTTAATGTCCACTTTTCACTGACTCTACTTGTGACTTCGTAGACGAGTCATCCTGTCATGGCTGTTTCCTTACTGCTTTCTACTGACATTGTCCTTATTGCGATATCCGATGTACAACCATATGGTGTTTTGCAGGACATTTCTATCTTCGGCCCATCTACATTATACAAAACGCGCTGATGATGCGCGGTGTCGCGAACTTGTAATGAATTTTCAATTGTGCTTTACGAGCCTAACGTTATGACAGTTCGTAGAGGCTGTGCTACCACGTTATATTGTTACCTGATTGACTTTATCGTGGCCGGCCAGATACATTGTTATAACTGCTGCCACTTGGCGTTCGAAACTGCGTTTATCTATAGGCAGGTGAAGAATATATATTGTGTACCGCACATTGCGAAGTTTCGAATGCTCCGGAACTTTACGATGCTCTGCAGCTGTAAAATACGCAGCTACAGGTTGCTATGTCATTTAAAAGAACCCCCTTTTACTTTTAATATCATTTTGCTAAACTGATGAAGCAAAGAAACATATGTTACATTACGCTCTTACTTCGAATTGTTTCCGTAAATGAATTTTTCTTCTCTCTCTTTATTTGCATATACCTTCGCATAGTATAATTATACACGTTCTCTATGTCTTCTAGATCCCAGTACGCCCTTTCATCTACGAATTCTTTCATTAATGTGAATTTAAATGCTTTTTACAACGAACGCTTTTTCTCAATATTTTAGTATGTGAAACGATGAAAAGGCGAGTTACGAGAGAGTTATAATACCGTAATTATACGAGGGATGACCGTGTGGCTTTTTTTTTCTAACAGACACTTTCATTGATTTTCATGAAAGTGAAACAATATGTACTCGCGATCAAGCGTATCATCAAAGAAGCACGTATATGCATCCCACCATGCCTGTAAACACGCGCATTCCCCGTTCGACGTGTAGCTCGCCCCCTTGATATATGTTATAATATGAGATCACGTCCCGCACGCGTTGCCGAGCGTGTAAACACACACGCGGGCCAATGTACGTGCCGAGATATCCGTGTACGTAGCGATGAATGTACAATCCGCAGAATCTGCCCTGCGTGAAATTAACTTCGCTGCTTTAAAACAGGAATACCGCGGAGGCAACGCGAAATAAATGCGCGCGTAACGCTAGAAAACCGGTGCGTTGCCAATTTTGTTTTTTGTAAAACGTGATGCGCTGTCGCGTACATCGGGAAACACCGATCCGTAATATTGTTACAGATGTACAGCCGGCATATTTGCCGCATATATTTACTGGGAGCTGTAACTAATGCGCCGTGTAAATACGCCGCAGGAAATTTTTCAAACTTTTTAATTCGGTTTCGGTCCGAAACCTTTTGATTCAAATGGAAATATTTTGATTATCTTGGCGCAAAATACTTTATACAAAAATAAAGAATATTATGATAAATACTTGTGCATTTTAATGAAATTATGAAATGTTGTATGTTGGTTTTTCCGACCCAGTTCCATCGCCCGTACGTGAAATTCGATAGGATTAGGGGAATCTAAATTTCATTCGGAAAATTTATGTCCAGCAATATGAAAAAATAAAGCGGTTCGCAAGAGGAGACAGCTGGAATAAATCGACACTCTATAGGCTCTATAGACGCTTGTATCGCACGGCTAACAAACCCACTTCAGGGAAAAACAAGGGACTGAAAGAATAATCGATCGCACTTATGCTGCAGGCGGTATATCTGCCGTCGGACAATGCACTGACTTGTTAGCGTTGACATATGTGGTAAGAGACTGCAAGTTCCATGTGTTTCGCGTTTATGTAATCAGCGAGAACAATAATTGTAATATGAAAACGTATCGGCGAGCAGTAGCGCGATATTACCCGATGAAATCGCGTTTTATGTAAAATATGCTGTGTTAATAAATTCTAAAAATAACCGAGGACACTATGAGTAAACCGAGTTTTAACTTGGCGGCATGTACCGCCGGGCACATCAGATTACCGGGCGGTCTCATAATTAATTATACACTTTTAATTATCTCGGGCAAAAATTTTCATTACGTTCACTCTTCTCCCGGTCGCTACGTGATTATTTGCAAAAAAAACACTCGTACAGGCTGTTTGTCGCGGTCTTCCTTTTTCCAACACGCGCCTCTGTGAGTCTTGCTGCAGCCGACGCGTGCATATTACGTCGCTAATTAATTGCGTAGATCAAAAGAGCGAAAAATCGA
Source organism: Tetramorium bicarinatum (assembly GCA_928718305.1). NCBI lineage: Eukaryota > Metazoa > Arthropoda > Insecta > Hymenoptera > Formicidae > Tetramorium > Tetramorium bicarinatum. Next base: position 13,752,544 of record OV788329.1, on the reverse strand, counting down.
AAAGGTACGCGCGTCGCAGTCTCGGGACAGGAGTACAATCGGGCCGTATGACGAGGTAGCTGCTCCGGAATTTCATCGCATATTTGGAATCCGCAGACAATGCGCCGCTCATATTGAACTCGGGGAACGAGACATGAGGCAGATACGACAGTTGGGCTACACACGGGTTGTAAAGCGGGACTAAATGAAACGCAATACGGCCCTCCCGCGAGAGAGTTTTATATAATTTATTTCATCGCATTCTCTCTGTAATACACGACCGGCACAAGGCACAAAAAGCACGGCGTATTTGTACACGCGAGGCAGGCGGCTGCGTATAATAACTGATAAAACTTATCACAGGTACCAGGATATATAATATTATGTATTCGTGCGATGTCAGAAATTGAAATAATTTCGTAGGTTAGTACGGTAGGGCAAAATCTAATCGTAAACACGAATAACGTTGCATTATGTGTCAAAAATTTATGTCATGAGATATTTAACATTTAAGCTGGACATATACCGGCTGGGCAAGTACCGGCATTATGTTCAATCCAAACGCGCAGCCTTTCGCCGCGGCCGTGCGAGATTTAATATAAAAGACCAGAGAATAATACGTTGCACCGCGGTTAAGCCGAGAAGGAACGGTATTGTATGCAAAAGCGCAGCGACAGTTGCGGACTGTAACTGTAACACATCGACGGCAGTCGGCGATATTACGTAGATCGACTTAAGTCGTAACACGTTTCTCTCGTCGCCGTCGTCGCGGCGATTTCGAGATTGGCCTCCGCTACCGTAATCTCGCAGTTTACGACGGGGGTTAACGTTATTAACGTCTCGCGGGACGACGACACGATCCTGGGCGTCCGCAATCTCTCCCTCCCTCTCTCTCTCTCTCTCTCTCTCTCTTCCTCTTTGCGGATCCCTTTCAAGCGGGCCGTGTAGCCGGAGCTTTTATCCGGCGCTATGATCTACTTATTCTGTATCATACATACTGGATAAACTCCACTGTTGCTGGCTGCACCGCAGTCGTTTATCACCACTCCGGCTTTCGCGCGCGCGGCTCTTCGTGCGGCGCGCGCGTCTCAGACTGCGGCAACACCGAAACGTTTAACACCGTAAAATAGGGAAGCGGAGATCGCGTCTAAACGCGGTCGGTACACACGGTATCACGGACGTATTTAATTACGTAAGTGCGCGCCTTTAATCATGTGAGGAACATCTATCTTGTTTGAAGCTCAGTCTGTACCTTTGATAGATTATACATCGCGCGCGAGCGCCGAGCGTACGGGGGAGAGAGATCCGAAAGACTGGCCGTTTATAAATTATTTCTTGACTGCTCGTTGCAGATATGCACGCATGCGACCGCCGCTACTTGTGTGGAATAAATCGGAAACCGCGAGCCCGCGTAACGCCTTCTAATCGTCCATCACGCATGCCTTTGAAGCGAAATCTAATGTATACGGCACATTACCCATTTATTACGCGGTATGAAGTTATACATTATTTATGTTTACGATACCGTCAGGTTATACCGCCTCACTTCGAATTTTCGCGACGCTGAAATTGGCTCCGCGTCGTTATTCTTTGGTTTATGATGTAACAACGTCGTTGAAATCGTTCTTTATTGCACTATTTCCTCAACATCGATTCTACAAACGCATCGCGGAATGTATTTGGAACATCGCGATTCATTTTAACCGATCGCGGAAGAGAATCGTCATTGTTACGGGTAAATATATTGTACATACGTTCGCTTAGACATTTCCTATATGTGTATAATGGAAATGTCTGATTCATATAAATCTTACATAATTAAACGTTTCTAAAAACGTGACTCCAAAAACGTAATGTAATCGTTTGCGATTAATATTTCAGACATATCGCCACACAAAAGTGATTTCTCTTTCAACCGAGTCTCAAGTTAACTGTACCGGCATGTCTTCTTTGAATTTTCATGGTCGGCCCGACTTGAACTATCGGGCGACAATCTCTCGCGGTTTACGATGGACCAACATCATTAACGTCCCGCGGAGTGACTCCTGAGGCGACCGAGCGCAGACCTCTTTCATCTGAAATTCTAGCTACCGACGTTTATCCAGTGCATTATCTATTTATACCGGCGGGTGCGCGCCCACGATTCCCTCTTCTTATCCCTTCGCCGCGCCGACCGCTGCCACCGTCGTTGCCGTCGCGACGACGATGAGAGCGGATCTCAGAAGCTCGCGCTCGCGTCGGTGGTTATGCTTCGCCAGCCGCGGAAAATTTTCGAGCCGCGTTTCCTGTCATTGGGAAACGTCGTGCCGGCGAAAGGCCTGCATTAATCATGAGGCTCGAATCCGCGGGATCCGGCAGCCGTGGCGCAGCGCGCCGAGCACGCCCGGAAAGCGATTCCCAGTCGTTTATTATCCACCGTAACGAGAAACGTCCGGGTGCCTTCCGCGGGCAAATTTTCGATACGGCCGCAACACAACGATCCACGATTGCACGTCGGGTGTATCTTGTCGGAAGGGATTCGATGATATAATGCGAATCCAGAATGATATATAGAACGTCGCGGATGCTCTCAAGTTTGGAGATCTTTTGACGAATTTAAAATCGACTCTTTGCTAACTAGAAATAAAATTTGACCTACTAAAAATTTTTACATCTTATTTTCGAACGATATCTAAGACGCTTACATTGATCGCCAAGATTATTCGCGTTTCTCGCCTCATGACTCGTACTCTTAATGCTTTTAAATATTCTCGTATTCACTCTCGTTATTCCTGTTTCATCGTTTATCGGTGTTAAAATTCCGGATCCCGTTCGAGTTTTATGCGTCGCGATGTCGCGCCGTAAAAATTGATCGCGGTTACATGCAAGATTTATCAAGCGTCGCAAGAAGTTGTACGTACGTATGGTCAAGAGTTTCTGGTAGAAATGCACCCGCGAACCCCGGTCCAAAGCCGCGAAAGTTTACGAACCTGAAATTCGATGAAGAGCTCGTCTCGTTTACGCCGGCTTGTCCGTCGCACGATTCCTTGCTCCGCGTTCACGTTCGTCGCTCTTTTCGTTCTCTCTCTCTCTCTCTCTCTCTCTCTCTCTCTCTCTCTCTCTCTCTTCGTCGTCCGTACTTTCAACCCCTGTGACCGATATTGATCCGCCAACGTGGCGCGGGGCCGCTTCGGTTATTACTTTGTGCCCACATAGAAAGACGTGGCTCACACGTGGCGACCGAAATGTGATACAATATGCGATCATACGTTGTACTTTATAATAAATTTGCGTAATCCACAATTAATAAATAATTTTTTTTTCAAAGTTTACGATAAAACTTAATTGTCGCGAAAGAAATTATGATTCCAGGATAATCTCGTACAATATAAATTGCACTTGTATCGAATTATCCATTATAGAGAAATGCATTTAGCGCATATCGCTGTAGTTGCAAGGTGTCTTAGCAAAAAATGAAGTAAAAAAAGACAAAGCAATAAAATGTAAAATGTCTCCGGGGTGTGCGTTCAGTGGAAATGGTAATTTAGATTTGCCGATATGCACCGGCAAACATTAGCATAAGTGCAAAGTACTTCGTACCATAAGTAACTTCGTGTAACGACTGCGTGTCATGACTATATAAAACGTGATAGAACTAACCAGCAGGGGACAGATGCTGTACAGTCAGTATAGTATTTTTTAATGGCAACTTTCTTGTGAAGTTCGATGAGTCGCCATTGTCTACCAGAAGCTATCAAAGAGGTAATACATGAATGCATTACGTGTATATTAATAACAGTTAGACTTCATAATTTAGTGCGCTATAGAGAGATGCGTTGTACTATTCTCCCTTTTCCCGCTTTATTAACGTAATGACCGCGCATTTTCAAAGTCCGACGGAAACGGCACTTGGTCGCGTCTTCCATTTCGGCGAGCGTGGCGAGCTTCGATTCAATTTCAACGTTCCAGACTGTGGACAGGCGGAGGATCCGGCATGGGGACGAGCGGGGAGGATGGGATTTAGTGGAAGGGAACGAAATGTAAGAGGTTAATTGGAACAGATAACTGCGTCTGCGTGTGTCGATGTGCTCCTCTACCTCCCTGTCTCTCACCCTCCTTCACCGCATCCCTTCGCTACTGCCACTTCCCTTTCACCAGCCCTCGGTCACATTTTATCCGGCTCTTCGTTTCTTTTTCATCTCCTGTCGTGCAGTCCGCCCTAACCGAATCCGCTGTTACTTCTTTACGTGCGCTGTAAGCGCTTTCTCCTCATCGCATCGATGTGGTCGCCCGTCATTAACGGTTAACGGCCATCGTGAGGTTGTACCATCGTCGAGTGGAGGGCATCTATTTAGATTAGGATATACATAATGCCAAAGTATACACGGCCGACCAGGAGGTCGTGATAAACATAGAGATTCCTAGAAGAGAGAGAGAAAGGGAGAAGAGACGAGAAAAAAAGAGTGGAAAGCAATGCCGAGAAGCAGCCGCTACGAAAAGAACGAAGAAAATACGCGGCAGAGACGACTATTCAGAGTCTGACCAATCTATCACTTCTTACGACATAGCCCATAGTCAAATGTTCGATCTTTGTTTTTCTTTTATATTGCTACCAGTTTTTCGATCCGATTTCGCAGCTACGTGAGCCAAAGTAAAAAAGAAAGACGTCGCGATCTTCTCCGTTGCTATTTCCTTAAAGTGTGGCTAATTGCAATGGAGCAACGGAAGGAATCGCGTCGTCACGACATCCAGATCTCGAGACTCAAGTGCCTCTAGAGCCGCAGATAGGAGCAATGAAAGGCACACGAATGTCGGTTGAGTTAGAGCGCGTCGCATCGTCGGCATTTACATCGCCGCCGACTTGGCCGCGCGTTACGAGGCGATGAATTACTTATAACCACCTCGATCTCACACACCCACGTGTGCGCGTCTCTTCGGTCGTATCCTTTTATCTTCTCTTCTGACTACCGCCACGTCCCGCCTGAGCGTGCGGCGTATAAATATCGCGCATTTATAAGCAGTCGGTGACACTTAGTTATCGTGGGATCGCTCGCGGTCGCGTACTTTGGCTTCTCTTTCTTGCTTTTGCGCTTAATGACTAAAATACTCAAAGGTACTCAAATATAAAAAGATATATCTTAAAAAAAAATGGAGAGTCAAAGTTATCATTTCATATTTATTTGGGACACGCTTTTTAATTTTTAACAAGAATTTTTCTAAGAATAAAAATTAGAGCATTAAAATTTATAAATAGAAATTTATAATACGTTTGGGCATGATGAATCTTGTTTAGAAATGGAATGCTTGATCATCTTATCAATTGCGTTTAGCCGTGTAGGTCCTTGCACTCGATGTTCCATGATCGCGATGTCAACGTTGATGTTTTCGATTTCATATGATGGATTATAGACAGAACGGCGACTCTCGCGAGGGGAACGTTCACTTCGCTCGTGGGATTGCGTCTCTTTGTTGCGACGCTTGTCGCAAACATACTCTATCATTACATGAAGTTTATAGGTTCGCTATGTTAGTAACGATCAGCAAGTTTTTGCTGAACTTTCCTGTCACGTTCGTGGTCTATAATATTCGTCTGAGGTATAGCTCAACTTTGAACAGATATTTTTTCTCCATTTCATATGCGACGAATAAAAACTTCTCGACAGCACTCGCGTGATACAAGTTAATCTACTGCATCCGTTACATATTTAAAAGACAACAGTATTCACTCGGAGTTGTGGATTTGAATTTTTTACAATAATCCAGATATGTCTGCTGATTTCTTTTTACTGCAACGATATTTTTATTTGCAACTAAAATTTGAATGCTCATTAACTCAGAATTACTTTGCAGAATTACACTGCAAAAATTTGAATCGATAAATTAACACGGTAAGAAAATAACGATTAAAAATAATTGTATCGGCTGACATTCCGTGATAAAGAAAATTTCGTTCGATCGCAATTCACGCTCTTCATTGATAGATAAGATTGCCGGATGGCTGGCCGTTGACTCAATGACCGTACAAAAGGCTTTTTGTAGATCCAAAGACATGAGGCAAATGGAATAGCGAATCGGAGAGTGGAACGGCACGATTGCAGCAATCAAAGATCAGATGCCGTGCCTGGACACGGTCCTTCGTCCTTCCAACAAATCCCCGACGAAGGACGAGCGATCGTTGGAAAAACGTAATCTTGCGGAAAAATATATCAACCGAAGTTCCCAGAGAATAGAAAAAGGTTGGCTCGTATGAATGTCGGAGTGAGTTGGCCGGAGACGATTTAATCAGATTCCTGAATACTCATGAGATATCGAACATTAAACAGCGCTATTCAATGCAATCGTCTTTACGTTTTATTTGATATCTTCCGGCAATCCACAGTCGCTCATTGAGGAGCTCGTGCCGGTTTGTACGTTCAACCGCCTAACGAGCGGAGTTTACGGAAAGGTCCCCCAGCGGGGCGCAGACATTGCCGATAATAAAGGAGATTGGCTCTAAATTACGAAGTCCGCTGCAGACGGTCCCGCGTTAAATGCCTCTCAGCGACAGAACAGAACAGTCGCCGAATCGGGTTCTATAGGGTCGGTAGGTGGTCCGCTTCTGTATTCCTCGTTCGCGTTCGCGAGAGATTCCGTTTCCGTTTTCGCCGTGTCTCGCAGTCTCGATTTTCCGGAGGCAACGAGCAGAGGCCAGAGGCGTAGCTACCCTGGTTCCGACGGTCTAAGGGAACTTGGAACTGGAGTTGGAGGAAAAGAGGTATTTCTTGCTACGTCCGTGAAACGATGGAAGTGGTAGTTGGGGGGGTCTCCCGATTGTCTCCCCGACAAGCCCGGGAAGCTTCACGCTTCTCCTTAAACGACTAATTGCGTAATTAAAAGAAAGTTAATCCAAGCCGCGAGAGCGACATTCGTTGCATAAACAGACGAGGGCTCCGATGGCGCGTTGGAAATTGAAGAGAGGACGGACGACGAGATGCGTCGAGATGAGTGTGCATACATACGTACGAGTGTGTGAGTATGGAGGCGACGAGTAATTTAACGCCCGACGAGATTTATTAAAATTCGTTTTGGATATCCATGCGGGTGTGCGGTGCATCGCACGTATGGCCGGTCAGTCACCGGACTAAATGGTCCTTTGTGTGTCAGCGGATGCGCACAAGCCAATCCGTTGATAAAGTTCGTAACCCATTATCGGCATTAACGCAATGCTGCACTTTCGAAAATATAGCATACAATGGAGATTATCTGGCGATGCTCGCGAGCGAACGAGCGCGCGCGCTCGAGGGACCGGGGCTTTGTATCGATGCAGTGCACGAGCGAGGAAAATTAATTAATTAATTCTCCGAGGACGTCGAAGCTGACGCAAGATAAGAAAGCTGATAGAATAATGTAGCATCTCGCTGTGTTTAATACGCCGGAGTAATTAATTTGCTCCAAAGAGTCGTTCGCCTTTGTGCTGTAACAAAAGATATTAGTGCCTCGGCCGGGCGACGTTTGCGAGGAAAAATCGTAGAGGGACTCGTAGTCCTTAAATGGTAGACAATTTTCGAATAGCATAGAAAATACAATGTGCACACGAGCCATTATAGAACAGCGGATGTGAAGCAGTAACAATAATGGAAACGGCGAGAAATCGAAACGCTGTATACGTGGCGCAGTTACACCTACGGGCAATAGCGACGCTAAAAAGGAGACACGAGTTTCGAAATTATGAATTTCTTTCAAAATGAAAAATATAAATATTACTCTTACTTCTTAAGAGTTAATAATTGTACTTCTCGTATCTAGCAGCTTACAGTTAAAGCTAATATTGCCGTACGTGCTTTCTTACAAGCGATAATCCCATGATATATTATGAAATTTACATTGAAATAATATACACGAGAAATTTTACGAACAAGTAATTGTTAAGTTGCAAAAATACGAAAAAAGAAGATATTATTTTCTCAGTTAAATCGAGAATATCGCTTAAAACAAAGATACTAAATTTTTAATTTGATTAAAATGAAGACTAGTAAACATTTTAAATATAGAATTGGTATGTAAGAAAAACATACTGTATTATTATTGTAGACTTTAAAAAATAAAGGCACATTTTCTAAAGATTACATATTTTCTTTCTAATTAATCCTATAATGCATAATGACGAGTTTAAGAAATATTTAGAAATCCGTTTTTAGATATTGTGGGACATTTTCATATTGAACGGATGTACATGTTGCGTAGAAAAATTTCCCATATATCTTGACCCTGCCTTTTTCCTATTAGAAAAGTATTAGGTGCGAATCGCTCGGGCGGAGTAAGTGCGAAGAAGCGGATCAAGGGACGACTAAAACCCCGAGTCACTCGAACAGTGCTGGGTTGTTACTCGCCACGGGGGTGGCGAGGATGAAAAATGCGCGGTGGTCAGCGGCGGAAGCGAGAAAACCTTCGGACGAAGGCGGAACGCGCGCGTCGGGATCGCTCCGCAGAAGGGTAGCGAAGTAGGATGGGGAAAAAGAAGACAAGATAGAGAGACAGAGAGAGAAAAACGTGGAGGAACACGCATGCGTCGATAAGGACAGGATACGGAGTGGTTTAAGAGCGATGGTAAAAGTGCGGTGAGATATCCAAGCGGTGGAGAGCGGAGGCACCGACATGTTGAGACGATGGAACCGGAGGTGAGCTTACACAAAGAACGAAGAGGGAGGGAGAGGGAGAGAGAAAGAGAGAGACGGCGAAGCGGAGGAAGAGAAAGGTGAACACAGAGGGAGGTGGCAACACGGAAGAAGGAGAGAAACGGAGGCGATGGAGACGGCGAGTCTGGGGGTGGAAAGAGGGTAGCGAAGTGACGGTAGGAGGAAAGGGTGTACGAGGAGGGGCGATTGAGCGTGGTTGTAGGCGAAAGATACGAGGCGGAAGCTACGAACGCCCGGTCTGGGAGTAGATTTTACGAAAGCTAAGGCGGCCACGGGGGGGAGCAGCGGTGAAGGCGGCGGGAGCCGTGCACGATGCGCTACACGAACTGATGTCCCTTGAGGTCAGCCTAGCGTGACTACCTATCAATTGCCGAGACTGCGTCTGGGCCGTCTAAGTGACGCGGCGGTGTGTATGTACACTCGGATATATTCCAGAGGTATTCCCGACGTCGATTCGCCGCAAATGCGTTTGGGTAGCAACGCGCGACGTAGCACACTGTACGTATATATCCAACCACCGCAATTTGAAGATTCTTATCTCGCGATATATTGGATATATATCGCTCTTTGGATATATTGTAGCTGCAAATTATTTTGGAATGCCGCAAGATAAACGCACACGAAATTTTTGCGATAACAAACTGAACTGCCCGATTATTTGCCACGGGAAAATCATTTTATCATTGTACCTTCGTTCATTTATACTTCGCATTCTCCACGTATTCGGTCCTGTGGATGTTATACGGCTTACATACCAGAAATTTCAACAAACGCACGTAATAAATCGCCGTAATGTGGTGCAAAACCTGGAATTGCAGGTACCGCATCAGTTTTCCCACCGAAACGTTGATCGATGCTCTTACATTCCCGTAATCAACGCCATGTCGCCCCTCGTTCCCAGAAATCGATCCCCCGCCATGTGCATCATCAGGAGCAGCGGCATAATAAAGCGTTCCGGCCCCCTCGAACGCGGTTAATTCCGGCACGTCTTAACGGGCTTGTATCCGGAAACGGAGCCTATCCTGATCGTTTGCACTCGTGGCGCTTTTCCGGAATCACTCTCGCTCCGATTCTAGGGGCGTTCAAGAGTTTCCCCTGCTTGTCGAGGCAGGTAAATAAATGCGAGTGGAGGTGTTGTTTACACGTTCTAGCTCATCGCGATATGTCACCGGACGAAGATATTTCCTTCTTACCAAACTTCCCGTATAACGTGTGATAGCATATCTGGGATCTACAAGCGTGCGCTCCGGTCTATTTTCGCATGTCCCGTTCATTATGGGGGTGCCCGCTGCTCTTACTCCGAATGCGATGAGAGTGACAGGATATTTTCGTCGCACGAAACGGCCCCACTAATAACCATATCGCAGAGGGCTGATTTTGCTAATTAATAGTGACGCGGAAGATTACATTTGCGCGTCGACTTTCGCACGAGCGACCGGGAGGTCGTTAGCAATTTCGAGTCCAATGGGATTTTCAGTTGCTACAGCTCTTTTTATTTATGGCATCAGTACGGTGTAAAAAGAGTAAAAGCGTTTGGCTTGTAACTTTTGTGTATTTCGCAAGATGAAGTTCCATTAAAAGACGGCGTTTTTTAGGTCAAGCAAAATGTTGAAAATAACTTGTCTTTAATATTGGATATGTGAGTTTTATAATGAACTCAGATATTTTATAATGGAACGTATATAAAAAAAAGTTTCTAACTTTTAGCAGACCTCGGGAAAGTTCCTCTTTTTGCAGAAAACCTCGTTGGAGTCAATAGTTTAGGGTAGTTCTTGATATTTGATGACTCGCAGTTTTGTACTGAACTAATAATTACTCGAGAAGTATTGCTACCGGAAGATAAAGACGAACTTTGCTTGTTCAGCAAATTATAATTTATACGTTACGCGAAATATAACTCTATGTACAGCTATTCTTTATATTCTAAATCACACAGAAATATAATGGGTACAATATCTCACGCTTAATAAAATACGTTATCGCTCTTTCCTCGCGTAATTCTCGAGATATATTAGAAAGATCACGAGAAAAGAACCGAACTCGTTGGTTAATCACTCTACATTCTCACGTATCGGTGGCTCTAAGCGGTGGGCTCGGCCAGAATACGATTTGTCACGCCGATATATCGAACGTGCTCGCCGCGCGCGCCGCGCGTAGAGAAATATCATCGGTGTACCAATATCCCGGTAAGTGGAATATTCCGGTGGGAAGAGAAGTCGTACCATCGCTCATCCAGTGTGGCGTAACATAGAATGTAAAACCCTTATCTCCACCGAGAGAATTCTCCGCGCACTTTTCTCTCTCCTTCTCTCTCATCTTTTTTCTTTTCTCTCCTCGTCCTCCCCGTCGTCCTGCCTCTCTCTTTCTCCCGCACGAGAAGTATCTATCACCTCCCTCTCGGCGCACCACGGTCCTACCCTCCTCATATCGCGAAAAACCGCTGCGTCTCCAGCGTTACGCTACAGTCGGCTAATATCGAACGATGGAAATCGTTCGCCCGCCTCTGTAAGATTCTCCCTGCGACGTTCTCTTTCGGTGTCTCCGCTCGCATTTCACCGACGCGGAAGCAGTTTAGGATATTATGGAAATACGATTTCCATTCTTCACGCTGCCTATCCGTGCAACGGAAGCTTGCTCTGTCTCTCCCCCGTTCCCCTCGGTCCCTTTCCACGATGTTCAATCGACGGCGTAGTATCGTTCCGTCGCGTTGCATCCGCCACTGGACTCGCAGCGAATACGTATCAAGATTATGGGGCAAACGAGGTAATGGTGCCGCTGCGCGATGTGCATAAAATGGAATCTCGGCGTTAGGAAGCGTCGCGGAGTGTGGTAAGAAGGACCAGCGACGACGGCGGTCGAACTGTGCCGAGCGAAAGCAGGGCACGAATAGTCGGGAGAGACGTGGCCGTGCTCACGGAAGAGATAAAAGATAGACAACGACGGTAGAGGAGAGAGGCGAAAAAGTGCTACCGAACCAGGGAAAAACGCGAGGACGGAGAACGGGAGTGAAACGAGAAAGAACGAGTCGCGACGGAAGCGACAAAGCGCGGCGATGAAAGAGGAAAAGGAAGCGAGGAGAAGAGAGAGAAAGAGAGAGAGAGAGAGAGAGAGAGACAAAAGCGGAGAAGAGAAGTTGCGAGGGGGTCGCATAGGTGCAGCTATAGCGGGTAGTTGTTGGTAGAGGACAGGGTGATGCATGGCTATGGGGTCGCCCGCTTCACCGCGAAATGTCGGCGCCGTGCAGCCGTCCCCCCGCGCCGCTCGCCTTTTACATACTCGACGTACCCTCTCTAAACCCGCCTTTTCCTCCTACCGGCGCTTTCTCGTCCTATGCTCCTTCACCACCCTCGTCGCGGCTTCCTCTCCTCGGTATCACTTTGTTTGCCTTTCCCGCGGCGGGCCGTCGCGTCGTCGTGCGCTGCCTTACTCGCGTACACTCTTCTCGCACCCGTGCGTGCATATATCGATCGCATGCTCGGCGCTCTCTCTCTCTCTTTCTTTCTCTCTCTCTCTCTCTCTTTCTCTCTCACATACCACTCGCTCCCGCGATGCATGCCGCGTTGCATCCCCCTTCGCCGCGCGCATCTCGGATGTCACTCGCTCGCGACGACAGAATCCGTCGGATTACAACGTGTGTTTTCTACGAGCCGCGGCGAACCGCGCTCGCTAAGACTAACGCGCGCAGATTTCCGGGCTGCTTTGATTGCAGTCGGGACAGAGAGTGGGGCATGCGTGGATCTCCGAGTACCGTCGTTACCCTTAGCCCGTGTTTGCTTTGTGCTCGCTCGCGCGGTTACGGAGACAGACATCCCTGCCTCCGCTCCGCACACGCATATTTTGCGCGCTCGTCAAGGTACGGGCGAAGGTACGCGTTTCGAAAGGCTCTCCGGCGTGTTCCGGTGCGCTGTAATGGCGCAGTTACAGTATGCAGTCGGTCCGCTTTGCGTTAATTTTAATTACGGAACGCCGTGTGAATTTATGCGCCACTTTGCATACTTCACGGGCGTTGCCGTAGAATTTCGGAGATCTCGCTCGAGACGTGCTGGGCGCCAGCGAATGTGCGCGCTGACGCGCGGTCGACGACATATTTTAGTCGCGCTCGTTATCGCCTGGCGAACAGGTTGTTGGGTGCTCCGAAACGACGTGACGTCAGAAACTCGGTTCTTGAGGGGGGCTGAATATTTCTGAGAAAACAACACGGGAGATGTTCGCCTCTCGTTTCACTCGTCTCAAATCGTCGTTGGTACTCGTTCCCTCTTCAGTACAACCTCTCGCTCGTTCGGTATCGATCGTCGTATACGAAGCGCAGTCTGAAACGAAGGCGCGGACTTTCGGCTTCGCGTTCGTCCACGATACACAGAGGACCTGAAGATTGTGCTCGACGTTCCGTGTTCGCTGTAGCGAGACGCGCGAATCTCGGTTCGACAGTTTAAGATCCGTGACGTGAAAGAGAGCGGACGGCACGTCCAGTAAAAAACAAAGATGGGGAGTAAGGGGCTTGACATGTCGAGTGCATGCTGCGGACCAATATAGCTCGCAGCGCACTCGAAATACAGTGAGGTTCGTTCGACGGGTTCACGCTCGAGGGATGGAGTTAATGACGGGTCGTTTCGACGCGCACGTTGATATCGATCGACGCTCAATGGCACACTTGATTTAAAATGGCGAATTTGAATAATAAATATGAATAGCGCAGTCGGTTGATTCAATTTAATACTTAAATTATTTTTGCATTATACGGAATTGCCAACAGGCATTTAAAACAGCATGAAATGAGATTATAATTAATTTTATAACAAAATGTTGTAAAATTCTTCAAAAATTCTTCAAATATTCTTAATTTTCTAAAAGAAGAAATTATAAAATGCGAAAATCAAAGCGTTCGAAATTTTTAACAATTGCATCAGAAAACTTGTCTACGATTTATCTTTATAAATTTAATTAAATCTTATCTGTATAAATTTATAGAATAGGTAGAGTTCAAGTATAATGATCCAACAGTTTCCGTACTGCAGAACCACAAGTGCTTGTTCATATTCCGCTGAAGGAGTCCGTTGGGAAACGAAACGTTAATCGAGTCTAAGTGCGAAACTTCGACAACCGTTCGGAACTGTATCGGATATACTGATTTGCTGCTCGACAATTGTCAACAGCAAATCCAGACACATAATCGTAATAACGTCTCTTACCGGACGTGACGTCGTGGTAACGGCGGCGGCACCGGGCTGTGAAAGTTATCCATCATCGAGTACGCGTTGTGCTCGACGGACTTGTGATCAAGGCCCTCGAGATGATCGAGACGCAGCAGCTCGGCTTCCCGCGGCGAGTGGAGCTCACAGTGGGCTACGTGGAGCAACGGCCTCAGGGAAGAACCGCCTTCGCATCGTTGCTGCCGCGAAGGCGGCCTCGCCACCTGACGGTCTAGACCACCATCCGCAGCGTGGTGTTCGTCACCCCAGACCTCAAATTCACCCGCCGCCGAGTAATCGCCGAATCCGCCGTTGCCCTTCACCGTTGCGCACTTGGCGGTACCTTCGAGGGCGAGTTTGGGGCAGGAGCCCCGGACACCCCGTTGACGCTCAGCGGCGTTCTCCTGTCGTTTCTCCTCCTTCCGACGATATTTGACGAGGTACTCCTTGGTCGGCAATGTGAACGACAGACTACCACGACGGTTGGATCGTCGGGATGTCAGATTTCCGACGGGCGCCGCACGATTGGCATCCAAGTCCCGCAACGAGTCAGACGGTTAAGATCCTTCAAGGATCGTTTCTACGATCGCATATCACGCCGAGTTCACACACACACACACACACACACACATATACACACACAGGATGCACAGATTATGTGACACGTTGTCGCCGTGAGTCCTCGCCGTGTCCTCGGAGTGACGTTAATCGAACTCGCTGCGAGTCACGTTTGCGAGTTCATTGATCCACGACGTTCACGGGTGAACGCTTGGCAGACTCGATCCCGCAGGGACTTAGGACGCACGGCCGCGGGAGTCGTTTAATGTTAAACACATTCCACGTCCGCCGTAGCAAGGAGGTGGAGTGCCAAAAGGGTGCCGCAGACTCCGCGCGCTACCGCTCACACGGCCGGCAGGCACGACGACAGGGGGAGAAACTCGCGTACGCAAACTTTGTTATCGATCTGTCAACGCCAGCGAGAAAGTTCAACTTCCTCCCGCAAGCGATGTTCGACACAGCGATTCAGCGTGACCCGAACTTGGCGTCAGCCCTTTCCCTCGACGATTTCGCCCGACACTTTCCAAACGTGCTCCGGATCGTGAACGAGCGTGTTACCCGCTCGCGCGAGCGATGTCCCTAATATCCGACATTCATTCACCAACTCGGCTTGGCAGGTACTCCAAAATTCGTGCTCACGACACACTCCACAGAAAAAAAAACAAAGAAAACAGAAACACCACTATCTGATCGGCTATGTAATTTCACCACCTAGCCACTTCGATGAAACGGCTGCAATCTGGAGAGGTTGCCGGCGTATCTCTTCTTCGAAGCTGTACCGTCGAGCGAATCGAATGCAGCCGCGCACAACGAATTCCGACGCGCGTCAAAGGGAGCACGTTCAGCGCGCAAAGCTCACGTCGTAGAATTCAATCTACACGTTTCGGAAAACTGCGATCAGCCGGCACGCTCTGTGGACGCGCGCTCGCGGGCATTCTCTTAACCGCGAGCGCTGTCGGTACTCGATTGTGTGAAAACTAATTGGGTCAGCGGGCCGAGAAACGCACGCAGATCCCGCGCTGGTGAGCGGAGCGTGAGTGGAGCAGCTCCGAAAATCCCCGGGCTTTATGCGATGGGTCGCGTCAGCGAGGATAACAGACCGTCGGACGTCACTTATGGATTCTCGCGCAGCGGATGAACTTTCGCGACGGTGCTCCGACTTTTCGCGAGGTCGATCGGAGCAATTTCCTCCGCTTAGTCCGCCCTATCCGATTTCAAAGTGGTACGTCGGAGTTGCCGGCTGTTTGTCGAGTCTCCAAGACTTCCAAAGTGATTTAGCTGTCAACTTCCGGAGAAGAATCACCGATCATTATCGGGTACCAACGACGCAGTCGTTTCATGAGTCGCGAGATAGTTTCCAAATTTCCAACTTTCACAGGAGGCTTCGGTGACGCGTGATCGGCGCAATGAAAAATCGTGCGATGTCGAAAAGGGTTGCACGTTGTTGTGCGTTTGTTACCGCCGCGACCGGACGCGGAATGTCTCCTCCTTTCGCGCACGACGACGGATGGGGTCGTTAATCTCGGCTGGTCGCGCGGAGACACTGCGAGTGCGAGACGGTACGCAACCGCGGCAGCTGCGGATCAAAGACTGAAGGCGCCGCAACGCCCGGCACGAAGTGACACTGAACGTCCCCACCATCACGAAGCCAGATTCGGCGCGTGCGCCCACGCGCGTCACCAACCCTCACTCTCCTAGGGCCTCAGACTCACCCTCGTTTCGGTGTTGCGACCCTTGCGAGAGAACGCCGCCACGCGGAGGGTGCGGTCACTACTCGGATCGTCGCACCGTGGTCGTCAGCCCTTGATGATGCGCCTTCCATAAGGGTCGCGGGCGCTTGGGTGTCGATAGCATAAATCTACTTGTTTCACGGATGACGCGTAAGAACACGATGGAAACTTGAGGCATTTTTCGCCTTCTCACTTGCTTTGAATACATTTTTTACGTCAGAATACGCATAAAACTGTTACATGACAAATTTTAGTCTCAGAATATATGCGATTTAAAAATTATTTGTATATAAATTTCTTTTCGTACAGTCATTAAAATATTTCAAATATTATCTGTGTCGTCAAATTAATATTTTAATCTCTGATAAAGCGCACAGTTTTTAATAGGGAAAAATTTAATGCATTGCAAATTCTTTGGTACACCACGAAAGATAGTGATATGTAAAATGGAGTAACGTCAATATTTAACATGTTCGATAAATATTCCAAAATAAAAAATATATAGTGAGATGCTAAAGAGTGTATATGTTGTCATTCACACTTGGTGTTTGTCAATCCAGTCCGCTACTGAAATACCAAGAAAAGGGAAAAATTGCGATTAAAGACACGTTGTACGTGACTTTAATTTGATATCCTAAGTTCATTCTGTTGCAAGTATAAGTTTTCGAGATATTATATAGATGCAGCCGCGGACATACGTAATAGATGTGTGCACGTGTAATGCTATCCTTGCTATGGCCGAGCGGCGAGAAGAGAAATAGCGACGCGCGTGCGCTATGACAGGGATAACTGTAGAAATGGGGTTGTAAAGAGAGAGACAGAAAGAGAAAGAGAGATAGGGAGAGGGAGAGAGCTGCATGGTGGTGGATTTCGTGGACGTCGAGCACTTGTATTTTCGATTCGGGGTCAAAGATCGCGTCACCGCGACCCCGTTCATTTAATGCACCCTTAAATTAATTGATGTTGTGCACTACCGCTATGCTATTTCATTTATTTTGATGTAAATAAACATGTCTGGTCTATTTTAATTCCTTATCTGTATTTGTCGATGCTAAAGAAACGTGTACTAAAAAATTGCTAAAATACTACGCTTAAAAGAGATTGATTGATTAGATACTACATTATTTATAATTATAAGCGGGATATACATTTCGACAAATCTGTTTGATTTAAACACATTTATTCGCTACACGTAATAAATGTTTTATTTGTGGTTATTTTTGAGGATTTAAAAAAATACAATTCGTATATAAATAACATATTAATTACTTAGCAACATAAAAGTAATTCACGTTGCTTTTATGCCACGCTACACAACAGTTTCATGCCAAGCGATTCTGTAACTTGTCAAAAGTGATTAACATCAAATTTTGTTTAATGCAGAACCCTATATCAACTTGGAATACATACCCAGCTTAGTAAAGTTATATATATATATATACATATATATAACTTTCATTATTAAAATGTATTAACGGTAAATCCGATTAACTATTTTCATTGTGTGTTTCATCGATAAGTCAACGCAACGAATTAAAACAAGTATCAAAGTCTTTTCGATAATAACGTTTTACGCGAGGCATTCTTTAATACAAAATAAATTTTTCGGAAAATTGGTTTTAATAATACTCTTAAAATGCAACTCGGCAATAATTCCATGAATCTTCCACACGCGAAATTCTTATGTAGGTCAATTTAAACGAGTCATTGCATCATTTCGATGCTGAAAGGCGTCCTTATTAGCGTCCAGCATAAACTTCTCGCGCGAAACATATTCCCTGTGAAAAAAAAACAAATAAAAAGGCTCCTGAGTGAGAGACGCGATGTAGATTCGCGTAGAATCATCGGGTACTTTAATCGCCCGCTTTGCTCCCTCTCATACACAACTCGTGAGAACGATCGGAAGGAAGTTTAATTATCTCTTCAGTGCATCGCGCCCCGCGGTCGTTGATACTCTCACTCACGCCTGTGTGCACACATGTACACACGTTACCCTCACCTAAATACATATCCACAAATATGCACGTACGTATGCGCACGTAGACGTTCGTTCAATGCGCGCGCACACACGCGCGTACGCGTGTCGCGTCGGCGTTTGAGAGGTAGGAAGGAAGATGGATGGAGAAGTTGTTTTATCCCCTGTTGTGCATCCGCCAAAATCCACCGCGGCAGCCTACAACGTTTACCCTTTTAGCGGCGGCAGCAGCCACCGCCGCCTCCCATTGCCACTCACGACGTTCACCATTCTTCGGTGCCCCAAACTATTGCCCGGAACTCTAGAACTCCGGGCTGGAACGCGTCGTGTGTACGCGCGTGTACGCGGGTAGATGGAACACGGTCTCGTATGATCCTGGGTGGGCGGGAGAGGCACGGAGGGAGGACGGTAGAAAATTTGCGACAAGCTCTTTGATGTTGCTTAAACAGAAAACGCCAGCTTCCACCGACCCCGTCCGTGTCGCTTTCCGCGCAACCCTCCCCCCCCTGCCGCGTCGCGGCGTAGGACCTTCCTTCCTTCCTTCCTTCCGCCCTTCGTATCCCGTATACTTTCCCTGCTGTCCCTCCAGCACCTTCGTAAAACGTCGGACGTCTTTGAATCCCGCCCTCTCCCCTCCTGTCCTCATTCTCCTCGTCGCGCCCTCTTATCGTGCATCTCCTTAGTTCTTTAGTCCTGGTCGCTTTGTGACGCGGCTGCTTGGCTGACGACGAAGACGACGACGATGGAGATATCGCTTACCCTCCTCCGTGCCATAAGCACTCATTTGTTCTCCTTATCTCCTCGATAGTCACTTCTCTGCCTTCGGGACGGCGACCAGCCCGGATGTGCGGGAGTGTCCCCGGCTTTCTTCCCGTCTGTCGCTCATAGACGACCCTGAAGACGATCTGCATTGTACAGGCGGGCTTAACTGACGGTAGTGAAATAAGGAAATAAATTGAGAAAGTGAGAGCCATTTCCCAAGGTCATTTCGAAGGCATCGCCAAGTCTTATTCAGAATTTTTAACCGTCGTGAAACGCGCTCTCTTTGATGTAATACCTCTGCGATGTTATCGCTCCGGGGCAGATGGTGGTTTCCTTTAATTGAAGTTTCCCTGTTATGGATTTTCATGTTGCTTTTCAGTTACTCATCACGTTGGATTTTAATATACAGATTCGCAATATTTTACGAATTGTCTTTTAACAATTTACGATGTATTACATTATTAATTGATGAAATCATAATTCTAGAAATGTATGTTTAATAAAACAATAAACGAGCATGCCAATAAATCAATGGAAAAGCAAACTAAATATTATTGTAACATTTGTATGCAATAATAACTTTTTGCTTGTTATCAATTTATTTGCGCTTCCTAATTAAATTTGAAATTTGTTTCTATTATCCGGCATGTGTAAACGTTGTCGCCTAATTTTCTTAAGTTCATTAATTGAATTTTAAAGTAATTTTCTTAAAGGCTTCTCCATTTGGATATCCAGCCGTATAGTCATATATAGTAGAAAACATGCTAGTAAAATAATGTTGTTTATCTTATGTGTATTACATCCTTTGGTATTTAACAAACCCTGATCGATAATGTCCTGTGAATGTACTTTTGCATAATTAACAATACTTCGTTATTTCATTGATGTGTTCTTGCGATACTTGCTGCAATGACATTATAATATGCCCCAGTTTCGCCGTTTATGTACCGTACGGATTACATGCGATAGCGTTATACGCATGCATACGTCGGATTACATTGCGTATCGTTTCTGTGGTCGTAACACAGCGCAATGTGAACTTTCAGTGGACATTCTATTTGCATGTCAAGAGAGAAAAAAAGATGGAACACGTACATTTTATGAAGTATTGATATTAATAATTTGATACAGATAAGAGAAATGAGTTAAATAAATAAAATACAATTTAAATTTCTAATGACAGGAAATAATATTTTTAAAAAAATCTCATGTTTGTGCGAAAAATGCAAATCATAGTATATTAACGTTATATATGTATACTAATAACGGAGCAGTTGACTTTGCTCCACAGAAGAACGCCATCGAAAGCTTCGAGAGATCCGAATTATAACATCGTGTCGCAAGGAGAGAAAGAGAGCACGTCGTCATTACTGACGAACCAATTTTCTACGACGCGCGTTACATCTCGAGTATCCTCAGTGGGATTTAGCGCGCAGCGAAGAGAACCCAAAGATGTGCCACGTAGACCGTAGACGATCGTGGCGAGAATGTGTCCGTGAAAGAGAGAGAGGAAGAGACTGAGAGAAGACGGTCGGAGGAGAAGTCAGCGGAAGAATGGTCGATTTCATATGAATGCATTCCATGCAAATGCGCCCAGCGAAGATAGAGAGTAAGAGGGGAAAAAGTTGCGGTGCGAGGGACGCGCAGAGAAGGGATGGAACGTGGGGCACGACGATGCGAAGATAATTGGGTGAATACATTTGGGCCTGCGGTGTGCCAGTGGAGGAGATATATTCCTCGACCGGGGGCCCGTCCTCTTGCATTATGCACGCGCGTACGTACGCGACATACACGCGGGAAGACGACGACGACACAGCCGCGCACGTACTCCGTTCGAGGGAAACGAGCTCCGCATTGGCGATACGACCGAGTCTCAGGTAGCTGATTTAAAAAGGAGAACGATGGCAAGAGGAGATTCCCTCTTCGAGGATTTGGAGCGAGTACGTCACTCATCGCTCTCAACCATTGTCTCGCCTCGGCGAGTGTTCACTTTGCGAACGGTCGATAGTAGAGAGGATTGTGAGACCCATTCTTGTATGTCCGTGGTCAACTGATGCCTTATATCGAGAGATCCTTCCACAAGTGCGGACGAAATAATAAAAGAGAATCTATCCATAGAGAGATAGATGTAAAAGTGACGTGAACGTCACTTTTTATATTTCCTATAAAAAAAACGAATTTGCATAGAAGTTAATCCCTAAAATAGTTTGCATATGGACGCGATCTATATTTTTCGATAGAAATAAAAGAGGGAGAGGTAGCGAAATCCATCGTATCCCATGTTTTATTTCTATTGAGAAAATACGAATGAATACATAACGACGTTCACATGCAAAATATTTTAGGAATCATATTCCATGCAAATCTATCTATCAAGCACTGTTCAATTCTCAATGTATTGTATGTATGGATATGAACAGTATCTTGTCAATGAAAATATTCGATGAAGAAAGATACACATCAACATATTCCAGTCAATGCTCGTTCGATTATGCACATAGCGTAACAGAATCGGTCATTTATGCTCGTAATTCCGCCGAGAGAAACCGAGTTCACGGTCGATCGACCGAAAGGATCGGCTTGACGATTTAAAAAATGAAACGGTAGTAAAAGCGTCCGCGAAGAATCGCCATACTAGGCCATTGTCTAAGTCACGATCGTCCATTAATCGCGCATAACTGCGCGGTGCCCTGTTCGCCGGATGACGAATCGATCCGCGAAGTCTGTCGCACCGATCTTCTCTCGTTCGCGTCCTCTCGGTCGGTTTGGAGGCACCCCCGGCGCGACTCGCTTAATATCATATCCCGGCGGATATTATGATGTCCGCCTCTCCGCGCGCGAGAGACCCGGTTTACCTAGGCTCCGGACGAGCGGCAGGCGACATAATTCAAATCAGGTCCTGCGTATTGCATTTACCGTCGGCGTCGCCGATAACGCAGCGGCGTTTGGCCGGATGCCAATCTCGTTCCCCCGCGGACATTCCCCGGGGCCCCTATCTCTCCTTCCAGTTGTACGCTTCCCTGCAGTTCGAAAGACATCGGAAGCGCGAAAGGTATATCGACCGCGTGTGCGCGCGCGCGAAACTTATTTCGGCCCCTGAATAATCTGAGGCTCGAAGCGAAGTACTCCCGACAATTTGCCTTCGTTCGGCTCGCGACTTGAACGTTTTCAGTACCGTCTAGCCTCTTGATTATACGTCGCGAACTACGCTCGAGAATACCTAGCATAGCGAATTTTATCTCGATGGCGACATAAAAAATTCCGTACGTCAAACGTAAATCTCACATACATTGTGAGAAAATTGAAAGTGAGAAAATTTCGTACTATTATTAATAGTGTAACTGGCGCAAAATATACCGACGTGTATATCAAGTTCAGTCATCAGGACAAAACGACGTGACTCCGTCGTGCATGGAAGCGCGATAGCGAAGCGGAGTTCGTTCGACTGCCAAGCGAAACGGCGAAACCTCCGTGTTAATCTTGCAACACGCGGGTTTCGGGCCGATCGGATCTACAGCGAGCGATCGGAGTCGACATCGGCGAAATTCGGAAACTAATAGGACTGACCCGACCCGGGCTGCGACCATTAGTAAATTGAATCGGCCATTAGCGAGGTGGGCACCGGGATACAGACGCTTCTCCAGGCGACCGACTTAAAGGGGATTCCACAATAGAGTTCCACGCACCATTGGTGTAAATGCGTAATCACACGGTGAAACTGCATACGCTCTCTTTCTCTTTCTCTCTCTGCACATTCCATATCTCTTCGACACGGGCCGCACTGTAGCGTTAATTTCCTTTTATGTTCTACATTTGCTTTTATACGCTTGCAAGCACACAAATGTAGTGCACGCACGATCACGTGTCTTGGTGTCTTGGTGGTCCGAAAGATCGCGTGGAATTAGGCGGGTAGATACGTATGTACATATACGTTGCGTATTTTCGGTGAGCATAAAGAGCTCAATCGAAATCGTGGTTGCTGCTGGGTATAGGGTGACTGGGCTCGCTCTCGCTGAAACTCTCACCAGTGCTCGACTCTCTGCAAATAAAGCCTCACCCGGCCGGTTTGTTTGAAACATTGAGCAAACGTCGGTTGTTTAACCGGGCGGAGAAGCTAGACAACGCTTGAACGACGAAAGAGCTAAAGATAGTCGGGAAGGAGAGAGACAGAAAGAAAGGCAGAGAGAGATAAAGAAAGGAGGATGGAGGACAAGCATGTCTTTAACCCTCCAACAGTGCGCGAATCCTTACCGAATCTATTTATTGGCTTGCTTCTGCGAGCAACACCGGTGCACATTCAGCCCGTCGCGACGACTGCTGAAGACGCTAAGACGGATTTACCGGAGAGTAGCTTAACAAAGTTCGCTTGAGAGCGCGACGAGCGAGTCTACGTCTTATCGGAGGCTTGCGTGACTGCGTCGGTTATCGGACTCTTGCTGGAGTTTACTAGACTTTTTTCGGCAATGATCACGAAGTGAGGAACCCGTAGCACTCTCTTGATAAATAATGTACATACACTTGGAACGACTTGAAACACAACACGATCGAGAGATCTCGAAAACAATCGTGTCAAAGATATGTGGGATGACTTGTTTGACAGTTCGAGTTCACCAGACAACGTTATTCGATAAAATGTCAGCAACGATAACATATCGATTGAACACAGTAACAATATTTACTAAAAAGATGTAGCGTGTGAGGATAAAAAAAATGATGTGTATTTATCGTATTTAATGAAACGCAGAGATGCAAATTAAGATAAGCCGAGCCGCCTCTCAATTACATTACACAGAGTCGTAAAGTTTTATATCTCTAATTTCAGGATCTCCAGAACTGTGGTTTTCCCGTATATTCCCGAAATATACCGACAAATTCCGGATGCGGTTACGAGTCCGATTTCACTGTTTTTTCGGAGATCCGCCTCCGCGATATTTGCCACCGGAGAGAAATAAGGCCGACTTGACTGGCCTCCCTCGCTCCTATATCTCCCCGTGGCGCGATATTGCGACATAGGGGTGGCCGTGGGCACGCGTTTACAGGCTCATCCATCCTACTCTGCGGAGATGCTCCCCCTTGACGAGGAGTGCACAACGGGCCCGGGTTATAAAAACGTTATTGTTCTCCACGCACACGCGCGCTTCTGCGGAAAACGAGAGAGCACTCGTTCGATCGGGGATCGTAATACCGACGAACGCCTTCCGTCTCGAACGTGACACTCTCTCCCCGCGTGCGCATTTTATACGTGAACGCCTCTCGTTTTCTCGGCACTTCGCGCCGCCGACGAAATCGATAGCCATGCAATCACGTCCCTCGCGAATTGTCTGCGCATTGACGTCCCGAGTGAAACCCAAAACAGCATGGAGAGTTTCCGAATGTTCCTCTTAAGACGCTCCAGTTTGCTCGATTTACCTCTCACGTCAACTGACAAACGCGATTGCTTAATGATTGTTTAATCTCTCGTTTATATACCGTTACAGTAAGCCAGTTTAGATTCTGTCTGCTAGCCTTCGAATTATAAGTTCTGTCTTGACGCCGTGAACAAATTCAATCTCTTGCAGCGTAAACAAATGAATATTTAGAGAGAAAGTAAAGTATAACGTATGAGTGAATGAGTGTGTGAGTGAGTGAGAGTGAAATAGAGAGAAAGAGAGAAAGAGAGAGAAGGCAAATCGGGAAATGTAACGATATGATTTTTTCATTTTACAGATTAATTTATAAAAAAAGAATTATAAACATTGATTCTAGAATCTAATTTTATCAAAATTTGGAACAATTATATCACGTTGTCACGTAAAAATTTTAAATGGAAACATAGCTTGTAATAATTCTCTGTTAATACATCTACAGAATGCCGAATTCGATTTTTTTTCTCAGTGTATCTGTATATTATTTTATAGACGTTAAAGTAGAGAAGAAGTTACCTTCTCAAGACATCTTAACTATGTACCGTCGTTTGTGGAGCCAGCTTCGCAACGTATCGCTGCTTAACGGTCTGGAAAGCGAAAGACCATTACGGGGAATCACACGCTCGATGACACTCTTCTACTTAGGAAACCATATTAGGTCGGCCTGCCGAGTGCTTAAATCACCGCGCGCGATTCCGAGGTGAAGGGTCGATCTGGATTTATGTGCGGTTACCGCGGTCACCGTGAGCCATTGGAGGGAGATTCGCTTTCCCTCCTGTTGCCACGAGAGACCAGGATATGCTGAGATTTTTTTCGAGAGATGGTGCCTCTTGTTGTGCAACGAGATATTTAAAGCGTACAAAATTTTAGACTCTGGCGAAACTCTCGCAATTTTAAGTTCTTATTAAGTTCTCGTAAAATATATTGCATTCACATTTGTAAAACTGTCAAATAAAATCGCCTAAAAATTTCTATAAAATTCTTATAAAATTTCTGAACAATATATTATAAAATGTGATTTTATAGAATTTAAAATCAAGATATAAAATAAATAAATGAACAAATAACAAAGTTTATTTATGTAACCTTTTTTTCGATAAGAAACTCTGATTATTCCCCAGAATTTTTTGGTTCTGAAAAAATATACGATGCTTTCAATATGGTCCTCCCCTAAATCGTTCGACTGTTCGTGTCATTTGGTAAATTGCCTGGATACCGTATAAATGCGTATGCGTGACACAGTGGGAATTACGCGTGTAAGACTACGATATGCCGAGAAAGAGTATAAGGGAATTACGAGAGAGAGTGTGACAGCGGCGATACTTGAGTGCTTCGATCGAACGGTCGTAAACGTTACACGATACATTAGCGTGTTGCATGTACCTGGCTAGTTGCCACTGTCACTATTACGAGCTATACAATTTTATACCGATTTGTATCCCTGATATTTGCGTACATTTGATCGCGCGAGGAAGCGTTATGAGTTAATCGGTAGTTACAGGCCATTTTGCTAGGTCGCTACGTCTTGCATTACATGCCGAAATAGCGGAACATCAATTTTCTAAATTACAGTAACTCGATGAGGATGATCGATCGCTGGCGTCAAATTTAGCAAAGTTATAAATTCATTTTAAGACGGTCCGTTGAAGTTCCCAAGACGACTATTACAAAACGCCCTACTTAATATCGATCTAGCCGCAGTGCGAGTTGCAGACTCGCATGGAGGCTCGCATAAGGGATTTCAGGGTGAGTATTGTGGGATATCCTTGGCGAAGACTCGAGACTATTCCTAAACGGCATAAGTTCCGCGGGGTACAAAAAACTGAGAAGAAGCGCTTTAACGACAATGGGTATGCAGATAGTATGACCCGGTTTGCCCGAGAGGGACGACGTAATTAAGGGTGTCTCTTCCGAAAGCATGGACGACCATTTGTTTTAATAAGATGCTCACGGAACTTGGATAAAGTGACTTCTTTTTAGAAATGTGAGTTGCTGCTCTCTTTTCCTCGCTTCGCCTCTCCCTAAAAATTACGAACGTCCTCGATCATGACGAATCTTGGGCCGGTCGGACTTGAGTCGCGGTTAGATAAGTGAATAGCCGATATCGCGTTAACTGCAGTAATTACTTCACGAAGTGATTCAAACGTTCGTTCGTTCGGAACTGAGAATTAAGTACGGAGTTTTTGTGCAGGACGCGTGATCAACGAATGAATCGTTTAATGGTCTAGCTAGCCCGGCGGAGTGTATTTAAGACGAAAAACCAGGACAATTAAACCGTACCGATCGATAGCTTCTAATTAAAAGCAGCGTCGGGATATAGAGTAAGTCCTTTATAACTTGTAACTTGAGAATTTTTCGGATCGTTTCTAATTTCGTAGCGACCGAAATGAGATTTTCGATCTACTTGTGCTAGAACGCATTCATCAAGAATGCTTTTATCTGAATTAATTAAATATTCAACAATTATAGGTCGTTGCAGCTTTCAAAAAGATCTTGATGCATAACAATGTATAAAATGTTACACGCTAATAATATAAAAGATTCATCTTTCTATAAATTAACTCTTAATAGCTACGTGTCGTTAATGCCTCTACACAAATCTCCGATCTTGTAATTATGCGAATATATCGCACATCACCGTTCAACGGAAGGAAGGAGAGAACAGCAATGTAACGGTGATCCACCACTACCACCATCGTCGTCGTCGTCGTCGTCGTCGTCGTCGTCGTCGTCGCCGTTGTTGTTGTCGTCGTCGAGCAAGGTTCATAACACGACGTGGGGGTGCGAGAGTGCGGCTGGGGTGGTGCGCGCGATAAAGGCGGGCGAAATACGGCTTTTCATAGGGCACCGCGCAGGATGCAGATAAAGTTAATGGGATTTTATCGGGACGCGGCGCAATCTTAGGTTGCTGACCAGGCTGGACGCATGAGTCGAGCTTGGGGCGAGCAACCCTCTCGCTTCTCCCTCTTTCTCGCCCTCCCGTGCACTCCCTCGGACGCAATTAATAAAAGGATTCTCTGCTTCCATTGCGCACCCCCGACATTCGCGTCGTGCGTCGGCAATGGCCAATGTCGAGCAACGTGACGGCAGACATCACTAATACAATCACGCGGTTTCCGGACAGCACCCCGTCGGGAGGCGAGTGAAGACGACTCGCTGGATGCGCGAAGTTGGCAATTTCATCTCGCGGAAAAAGATTCAGAGATGTTGCAACTACGTAGCAAAAATGCGAGTAGATATGTATGAACATTTTTCTTTAGTACAGTAAAAGGAATAAGGAGGAAAAAATCGGAGAAAGAATTTTTAAATTAAGTAAGTCTCCATTTAAATTTTAATTAAGTATTATCCTAATCGAATTCCGTGAATCTCGCTCAAATCTCTTCGCGAAAGAGAAGTAACGAAGTTTCTCCTAAAAAGAAAGTTACGCGGTACCATGATTTTTTTAACGATTGATATGAAAAAGTTGCATCTCTCTCTTTGTGTTCTTCGAAGATTGCATGATTGATTTTTTTAAAACTGATCCGAGGTATCGATCCTATCGCCCTAATTTAAACTACCGTTGTTGTTTGCGTATTTCCAACGAATCTTATCAAGATAATTAATAGCAGACTCCGGAGGTTTGAATTGTTTACTCAGGCAAGGATTGACCGCTACGCGAAGGCACTCAACTCCCATCGTTCGTTTCGGGACCGCGGCTCGGCCCCGGTCATTCGTTTCCGTTGCGACCTGCAGATTTCGGCAGGGGGTTGGCCCTCGTACACGGCCACCCTCGCAACGACGAGTCGAAGGGTCGCGTAATTAATGCTGCTAATATACTCCGGATCTCTCCTGCCGGTTTCGACACTCGCGTTTGCCTGTATACACATATATCGGGGCGTGAGGTAATTTCGCGAGGGAGGATGTTAATTGCATCGAACGATCGTTTCCTTGATTTTGATAGATTGGCCCGTGTCTCGGAGTTACCGTCATCGTCGATAAACCCGGAGAATAATGTCTTGAGGCTGTCCGATCTAATCCTGCTGGGCTAGGAGATGTATGGTGTTATGACCGCGTATTTACCTTGCATCGTTTCTCTTTAATGTTTACGACGAAATGTTCGGACCGTGATTCCTTCTCTCCATCTCCCCAAAGAAAAAAAAACATGGTTTTTAATCCGGCCGAAATCTAAACACGATAGGCAGTTGATATATTCCTAGATATAGCTTAAATATGTTGCAGGATCTTACTTAATAAATTTTAGTATATGATACTGTTTATACGACTTATATAACATATCGCTAGCTGTGATTAGTCCAAACACCACGAGATCAGACGTACCTCTCTCTCTTTCTGATGCAGTCTTTTAAGATAATATCTATTCGTAATATACTTTTAGAAAGAATTATTTCTCTTTTATGAATTTTATTTGGCAGCGCAATGTAATATTTTCTTACCTCTACATCTTAGCATAGAAGGTACATTTTCATTATTTCGAAGCCCCCCACTGCGACGGATATTACAAACGCCGGCCGTAAGCTCGACATAAATATAGTAGTGTCGTTAACAGACCTCTATCGTATGTCAACTGTTTCAACGGAGTAATAAAGGGTGTATTAATAGACCAGTCGTGGACGACAGGCTGCGACACCTTGTAACAACGCATCCGCGGCTCGTTGTAGCTCATTCGTTTCCTGGCCGGGTCCTCTCCCCTCGTCTCTCCCCTGGGGTGAACCCGATGGGAGAGGGTGAGGGAGAGGGTGCCAGAGCGGCGGGATTGCCCTCACCTTAAACTTACTCCGTAGACATCAAACGCCCACGCCGGGATTACGGCGCTCTGCGTGTCGCTCGGCCCTTCGCGCATGCATATGTCACTTTGTACTATACGAACTATGAATGCGGGCGTATGACGCGTGTTCCGCCCTCTGCTTCTCGTAGCTGTTTACGTCTCTGTTATGCGGCTTCTCCGTCTCTGTGTGCGTCCGTCGTGTATTTTTCCGCGGGGGGTCCGTCGCGCCGCCGTCGGGAAAGGAAACGAGGGTGCCGACGGGAGATGGAGGAGAAGAGAAGAAAACAAGAAAAAATATATATATATAAAACGTACGTCGGTACGACGCGACGTCGTGAGTGTTTTTTCGCTTGATCGACTTCGAGCGCGCACCGATTGGAATCTCATAGAACGAGACGGCGGATATGCCGTTGTACGTGTGTTACGGTACGTTACAGGCGGACGGGCTTTCTCTCATTTTCTCTCTCTCTCTCTCTCTCTCTCTCTCTCTCTGGATGCGGAATTACTTTCGTAGCGGTAAATCAGGCTTTCGAGCCGGCGGTCGGCTGACGGTGGTTTAGAAGTTCGGGCCGACGGCGATAATTCGCGGACAGATTAACCCACCCGGTACCGGGACGAATCTGCAACGCTCGGGATCAGGCACGTCTCAACTAACATGCAGGCATGATCCGAGTTTGGGAAAACTTGGCCCGGGCTGGGATATGCCCTTCGCGCCCCAATATATGCGTCGCTCTTTGAATCGCTCGCCCAGCATCCACGCGCAATTTGCAAGCATCCGTGTCCAACGGGATCTGGATCAGTCGCAGATATTTCAACGCGAATGTTGAAATTGGGCCGTCATCTTTCATAAAGTGCACAATCTTGTAAATGACCGACGAAATATCGCGTCGCAGTGACGTATTCGCACGAAAGTTACGAAATATGATTTATCCATTACACAACCCGGATTTAATGTACGACGCAGAATCGCCATCGCCGATCCGTAACGACAATTTGCGAAAGGTATTTTATATGGGCGTAACAGCACGTATTTCGATACGCGAACAGGCAGCGGAGCCGGGGAATTGCATGATACAGCGGCGTGTAAAGTGCAGAGGAGGGGGGGGGGGTTTCAAAGCGTTATCACGAGTGCGCCGGCGTTTATTGCAATCTATCTACACGCGTAACGTGCTTTTAACGCTGCCGGATAGAGTTGTATACATTCATCAGCGTTTTTAATATTCACCGATCGAGGCGAGGCGACGAGTATGCGCGATACGCGCTGTCTCCCATTCTCCGGTTGCACGACGGAATTCTTTCATCCGCAGCGACGCGGCTTGTTACAACGTGCGATCTGCGAGCTGCGCTGCTAAACGACAATCCTCAACGTCGATCGTGTCACTCCGAGTGAGCAAAATGCATGCCGCGTGTCCCGAAGCGCCGTGTGCAATCGATTCGTCTGCATTCTTTATCATCGCCGGTATCCGTACGCTTTGACGGTGTACGCTACTTGTGACACATGCATTACGGGCTATTGACGTCCGTAGAAACATGCGCCTTCCTCCCCCTCCCTCTCCCCCTCCCCCTACCCCTACCCCAGGAGAACAAAGAAGGTAATCGCGCTCTCTTACGTTGAGCATGCTTTCCAGAGGAAAGTGTCACGGACACGCGACACACTTCACCGTACGATGACATGCACTTCCGGAGCTAAAGGGGGGGAACGGAGATGTGCATGCACCACGATCGTTTTCACGGACTATACTTCACCCGGCTTGGATACTCAAGTATCAATGTACAGACATCGATCCCGGCAAGCGATGGTGCATACCTCAGTCAGGACTTGAGAAAACGTGCAGCTTTGCAGCTAACTTATCTGGTCCATTTGACATGGACGTAATTGAAGAGAATTGGAACCGCGACATAGTTTTGCAGTTTATTTTTATTGGATTCGCTTGATGGAGATACCAAAAGCTTTACGTATCCACATATCAGAAAAAAACAACTAAGATTTTTAATCCCTATCAGAGATACATACTCCTATAAGAAATATCTCTTTGTTATTTAATAGATTTAACATATTTCGAGTGCAATTACTGGAATGTTTAAAGAGAATACATTGTATTATGTTTCGTTACACTAATGCTTCCATTTATCATCGTTCTAAAGCAGGATTAACGCTAAGCTCAGGCATCTTATTTCCGGACTCTAAACGCAACGAAAGCTCGAATATCTCGCTGGAAGGATGGAGTTATCGAGTTCACTGTCTCGCGGATGGAGTAAGTTAGCACCGGTCACGCTAGTCGCGTTATTGCAACGTGATACACAATGGGAAGGGGGGGGGGAAGGGTGCAGGAGAAGTAAAATGGAGGAATGACGTAGGAAACGGGAAAAGGGGAAAAAAAAGAGGCCGTGCGAGCGGCAGGAGAAAGAAGAATAGGCGAGGGGAGGCGCGAGGCCCACCTATATTTTCTCTTCTCTTTCTTTTTCATCCGTGCGAGGAACGTATTATGCGAGCAGATCGAATCGCGGTGGCGGCCCCCCTTAATGCATGACGCAGCGCCGAAGGGTGCGCGCGCTGCACCTTGCATCCTGCTGCACCCTGCACACGTATTCGATTGGGTGCACTGCGTCGCAACGCAATAATATCGTAACGATCCATCACACCTCCGCCGTCAATAAAACATCTGGCAGTTTCTGCCACCCTCGCTCTTCGTCTCTCGCCGCTCTTACACTTTCTCTCCCGGCTCTTCCTTTTTTCTCTTTCCTTTTTACTATCTATTCCTCTTCCCCCTTATATTCGCGCTCGCCGTTTCTCCGTGTCTCCGTCTCTTCGCGATCCTTTTCTCTCGCCGACTCGCACTCCAACCACGTATTCGCCACGTCCGCCTATTTATTTGATTTTTTCTTTCCTCCTGTTCTTCCCGCCGTCCTGTCGCCCTTTTTTGCGCGTCTCATTTTCTCTCCTCTCGCCCAACCAACCACCCACCCACCCGTATATTTTTTCTATCAACCTTTCCGCCCCGTTCCACGTCCATCCGCTTTCCCCTCCGTGCTGTCCGTCGTTCCCTCTCTCTCTCTCTTTCGCACTCGTGTCCCGTGTCTATGCCAGCGCGGCGTCGGGAAAAAGCATCCGCGTCACGAGCCCCGTCGACTGACTTTTTGTTCCTTCGTGGGTCACCGCAGGTATTAATGATTCCGCCCGTGCTGTGGATCGAGACACGCATGCACGGACCGTGCATCTCACTCGAACACGTGCTTACCCGCGCGCCCATTGCCGTGAGAAAGCATATTCGTCGAGTGTCAAGCGCAGGCACGATCCTCACGTAAATGAGCATTCAATTGGAATACTTTTGCAAGTGACTGCACAAAGAGAATCACGCAATGCCGGTGGTGTGTGTGTTGTGTGAGGAAAAACTATCTGTATTTCGCCAATCGGATTAATAAGTTTCGCCGATTGTAACGAGTTATTTTAACGCAGTTGATATACTAATTTAATTATATTACATTAATTATGTGCAATCGATAAATAAACGCTTGAAATTTGCAAAGGATGTTTCTGGGCATGAAAGATATGCTCGTTTTATGCACTCAATTATCACTAGAATTCTCGCAGCGTGTAACTGATGTTACAATCGGGTAAATCGGTAATACGAGAGAGGGAGTGAATGTTTATTTCAATTATTTTTACGATGCAATCGGAAACACTATGAATGTAAACTTTTTTCTTTTTATACTTTTCTGAAATACATAACTGTTATTATATATATATGGAGAAACGTTCGATTTGAGGTTTTCATTTTTCTTCATTCACAACCCCTTTAATGCAAAATCTTCAGTTATCCAATCAAATTTCCCATCTGAAATTACATTGGAATAACATATCAATTTCCGCCCGTAGCGTTTTGATACCGTGATTTATTTCTTGTCGATGAATAACTTGTCAGCGCTTGTTACTAAAAAGTAGAACACAAGATAGACAAAGCGAGAGTTATAACTCGCTTCCGTAGTTTCTAACATCCTTCTATCTGCACAACATACTTTATCCTTCGCCCCTTTGATCGAAAATAACTCCAAAGTGACATGATGAACGGAATAATACTGTCTTTACGAGAACAGCGACAATATCCTCCGGTTTTTCTTTCTCGTATTTCTCGGAAATTGCCGAGTTCGAACGATGATCCTAGCTGAAATTCCAATTCGCTGTCTAGCATCATACAAATGTCTCACTATAAGGATTTAAAGGGTTTCTCCAAAAAAACGTATATGAGAACGGATAGCAACTTACTCGAACCTTAAATTAATATAAATTAATATGTTTAAAAAGATAAATCAGCTAATTACATATAATTAATATAAAAATTCTGTAATTTTAAACAGATAATAAATATTTTAAACAAGATCATGTTTGGAAATCTCCGATTCAAATAGTTGGGGTCCTAAAAGCTTAAGTTTTATTAGTTTCCATACAGATCCACCCCTGAGAACGCGTCCTCGAGAGGGACGTCTACTGTTGCCGAGGAGAATGGGGTAAGCCAGCTTCTACGCAAGGATTGGATTCTTTCATTGAATTGCAAAGCAGCGTTCGGCAAATTTAACGCCGGATCGGAGGGATCGTGTTCGCCGAAGGTCGTCGTCGACTACCCGACGTCGATGTCGACGTCGACGGACGACGACGCAACGGTCGTGCGAACGCCGATGTCGTTTTCTTTTCGTTCCTTTCGACGCAGCGACGAGGAGCGGGGTGGAAATTCAATCCGAAGTGCCAATTATCGCGGAGAATCGGATACCGTCTTGGCGAACAGCGAGGGGGTGCGCAAGAGGGTGTTAAGATGACGAGGCGGAGATATAACATTTTGCGCCATTGCATTTCGCCGTCGTTGATTAAGTATTGCATTATGATATAACGGAAATCGTTATCATCTATAACACTTGTTTCAAGCAGCGAGTTTGTTTCTTAAATAACATTGAGTTAAATAAGATTGAGTTGAATAAAATTAGGCGATTCAACAAAAATGATATGATTTTATTACGAAGAGATGATTAACCTGCTTAAGCAGCTCTCAAAATTAAATCATTTCGGCGAGCCATAAGTAACATGATAAAAGCCACATTTTGTTCGCACTTTAGCAGTAATTAAGCTGAAAAATCTGCGTCGATGTTATATGTGACGCGCAAACGTGACGCGGCAGCAAAAGGGTGGGAAGGTTGCCAGTTACGATTGTAAATCGGCTTTCTACAACGGCTCTCGTACTCGTCCGACAACTCGTCACTGCGATGCTAATGACAGTTATTACCCGGCTCTAACTACACCGTGTCGGATCACGTACACGTATCGCGACGCGAAAAACCCCTCTTTAAGCATCGCCACCCGGCTTACTCACCGACTTCGTCCGACTATCATACGGACGTAGAGAAGCGAACAAGTGGAGATGGGCGAAACGAGCAAAAGGGTTATTCATGCAAAGAGCGGAGCGAAAAAGAGAGAGAGAGGGAATACGATGCTGCCGACCTTCAGTAACGATGCAATAACATTACCATTGAGGTTCAAAGCCAAATGAATGGATGTATTCCACGTGTGCACGAGAATCCAGGAAGGCGTCCCGCATACAGCAACAGCAGGAGCGTAGAAAATAAAAGGGCAAGCTTTCGCCGCTAGAAAGAGCCACGTAATAGTCTGCGTTACCTCTGTCCCGCTGCTTTTGTCTGCCTATCGCGGTCTCTCTCTCTCTCTCTCTCTCTCTCTCGCTCGTTCGTTTTGATGATCTTTTATCGTTCTCTTCTCACCACCTTCTCTTCCCCAACGCGTACGAGACGCTCGCTTACCTTTCGTTTTCCGTTTGCGCCTGTTCCTTCGTGCACTCTCATTTCGTCTGTATATTCCGGTACTCTTCATCCAGTTTTATTAAAATGGTTTAAATCTAACGCATATCTTTTGCATATTTGTTATGTTTTCATTCACTCTATGTTTTAAGACTCTCAGAAAAATTTAAATGAACATTTTAAGAGTTAAAAACTTTGCGAATTAGCATCGACGATAGATTTAAATAGTTAGCACATTTTTCACAGCTTTCACAAAATTCTTTCTTGCTGTATTGAATAACTGGACACGAACTAGTTTATAAAAGAGAATTATTTAGTGTGTGTATATGACTTGAAACCGTTCTCATTTCGCAGTGTTTGTTGTCGAGCGATGCGAGCATTTCGGTCGTAAAAGCTAGCTATGTTGCATGTATGCTGGATACAACCGTCGTGGAAGCGAGAAGAGCTAGGACACAACGATGCAAGTTCCCGGTCGCATTGTGCATTGGAAGCTGAATGCGTTTTCTGTAACTATGGCGAGGAGAATTAGACGATGTTTATATAATACATTTCGTGACGTGCTTTCGAGTTACCACGTCGCAGCCCGAAGTGTACTGGTCCATTTCTGTTGTCTTTTTACCTTATTTACAGTAGTTCGATGATCGCAACGAAGAATTGTTCTCGCTTAAAACCGGTGACATTATCTATTTATTATGTTCAGACCGCGCGGACGTTGCTCGTGATTCGCACGAGGTTCCTTTCATTTCTTGTGAATCGCCTATGGAGCTGTATCGCCGAAGAAAACAGTGTTCTCCATCGCGCCACTTTACAAATTGTAATTTGCATACATCAAGGCGAACTTACGTATAAAGATAGCGACGGTAATGAAAGTAAGCATTAAACGCTGGTCGTCGGTGGCGAGACTTTTCGGTCGCGAGAGAGAGTAGCAGCGCAAATATTATCCTATGCCGTTGCCGTCGCGGCGCGCTTCCCGGTTTTTGAAAGGACGAACGTATTATTGCACCCGCTTGGTACGGCAACGCCGAGTCAGAGACCTGTCATTTATAAGGGTCATAAAGGCGGAATTAGTAAGCGAAATTGGACGTGCGTACCATTCCCCGTGGAGGGTCATTTCTATTCGCGCGATATGTCATTAAAGACCATTTCGAATTTTGTTGCGTGCTGATCGCGACGAATACTTTGTACGTACGAAATATCGCGCGTAGAGAAAGAGGTGGCGAAAGAAGAGAGAATTCGCGCTGTCTATCGCCGCTCGATTGCGATGAATCAGTTCTGGGAAATATGTGCCGTTGCTCTCTTGATCACAATCGCACACGCGTGCATGTAATTTTCTTCCGTCGCGGGAGAAGTCGGGGGCATAATACGGTAAACTGTTACCTAGAACTCGCCGATAAATCACAATGCACACCTTCACTTATCTAACACAATTGGAATCGACTTCCCCAGAATTCTCTGACGGCGATTAGTGTTTATCCTATATAAAGCTACGACTCGTTAATCACAGCGATAGTTGAGCAAAAATCGTTTCTCGTTTCATTAAATTTGGTGTATATCATTTTTATTAAGTTTCTCAAAATAACCACAAATAATTAATTGTTTTAAATCACGATGATTTTCCTACAACGTTTACAAAATTTTGTAGATCTATTTTTGAAAAAAGTAATTATCGGGCATGCAATTCTTTTCATTGGCAATGCAATTTCTCAATAAAATAATGGCGAACAATACGAAAATATCTCTCGGAATTAATTTTACCCCTTTTAACAGGAGATTTAATAAACACTCCACTTGGCGTGTATATCGCAGTCCCTTTCTCCGTAAGTGCACCCTTCGACGTCGCCCTTCCGCGTCACGGCCTCGAGGGGTTCTTTTAGCGTCGGAAGCCTTTTTTGTGGCAATTTTTATGGCGCGCGACCGGGAGCAAACCGCGGAGAGATCAAGGATTCTTCTTGAAAGATGGACCATGAAAACGTTACGATTCACTTCCCATTAGGCAATTATGTCATTAAATGATCTCGGGGGGAGCATGATAAACGATCGATGAATGTCGGGCTTAATTTTTCGAGTATGCACGGAATGCTCCGTGAAATTGGTGATGTATAATGCAGCTGCCTTGACGTAAATACGCGTATTTATGCATGATACGCATGCACAGTTCAAGTGTTGCATTTATATTCTGAACAAGTGTTTTATATATAAATGTATTTTTTGCCTGACTATATTGTTATAGTTAATCCGTTTTAGTACATATGTATATACATATAATAGTAAAAAATGTACGATAAATAATCAAAAACTTGAAAAAAAGAGATGTATCGACAGTGTCATTCCACTTGATAATTTTTGGTGGTATAATTTTTGTTTTAAATATTCTCTATCTGTCAATTAAAGAGGATCAAAAGTCCAGTTACTATAATCTCATCGTTTACATTAGCAAACAGAAATAAAATATGTGTACATACACCACACACGAGTATAATATATACGTGTGTATAGCTTCCTGCCGCGACTGAATAATTAGCTCATGCGCGTTTCATATTAAATTTAAGAAGTGCTAGCTGGTAATGCTTTCGCGAGCGCATATCACCGAGTATAATTTACCGATTTAAATATTTAACGTACGTAAATGGTACATGCCGGCACTGGATAACTTATTTACCTTTTACACCATGCCGAATCGAGCTTGCAAACATTGGAACTCTATTTTCTCTTTATATACTCTCTCGCTCCCTCCCTTCCCCTTTCTCACTCTCTCTCTCTCTCTCTCTCTCTTTTAACCTGGCATTATAAACATTTTATTTGCGTTAATCTCTTTATAATATTTATGCATCATTTTTTGCATGAATAAATTTTAAGTCACTTAAATTATCTGTTTTTAGTTTTGTCTTAATCTTATTTTCTGCAAGCAGTTCCAATTTTTTTAAAAATGAATTATCGGTTTCCGAAGTATTGATTCTCTTTCATTACCTTTCTTTCTCACATTTTCTTTCTTATGTTAGTTTTCCTAAAGGAGCGAAGGAGAAGATAGAGAAAGCTTGCTCGCTACAGCTACTAGTTGGCATATCAAATATTTTCTTAACCGTTAATGTCAATTATTACATGTCGGCGAGTAAGTAAAAAAGCAAATACGCTTTTGCATGCAGAGGAAACGAAACAGATCCGGCTTTTTCCGCCGCACTTTTAAAAGCCGATCGTGCCGAGTCCGTCATGGGCTTTTCGTGCGGAAATGAAAAACGAGGATGGAGAAACGAATTGATGGACTGGCACGTACCGCTTAAAATCGCAGCTCCACCTGACGATTCAAGCGAAGGGGCTAACGAACTGACGCCTGATAGATCGTAAATGTCGTTTGTGCGGTAGTCGAGTACTAATTTCATTGCATCAAATTATAATTATGTTTTCGAGCTGGAATCAACTCGTTTAATAAAGTTGGTGTTCTGCAAATATTTTTAACAGTCTTTGATTCTATCTTAGATTATATTATATGTTTATTTGTAATGTTCATCTATCATGTAAGAGTCAATAAATAAAATTTAATATTAAAAAAATTTGTACTGTATCATAAGTCGCATTATTATGATATCCCATAGTCACGTGTTTCTAGTATAAAAATGGTTTAATCACAACTAAGCACGTAATCGCGATTGCGAGTAATACCGCGCGATAATACTATTTTTATTTTGACACGAACGAATTGCGTGTTTCAATTTATTAAGCGACAAGTTGGGTCGCAATACTTGGGAGGATCTTATTTTTTATTGTCATTTCGGCCGGCTGTAATAATTCAATGCTCTCTTCACTTCTTGTCGAAAGCGGTGATAAAGCACGGTGGTTGTCACGAGGCTTCCGCGGGATAAATGTGGTCATTAGGCTAGATTAAATCTTTTATGGGGTGTCAAACGGTCGTATCGTATCGCGCAATTAAAATGTGTCTTAATGGCAGACTTTCATCGCACTTCGACTTATGAGATTCGCGCTTATAGAAATTGCTTATGAATATTCGTACTCACGACCATGCGACCAAACAATTCCCCTCGCAAATTATAAAATATCTCATTTTAAGATAAATAAAAAAATACAGACACATAGCAAGTAACAGAAATGATTAATAATTGCAAATATGAATCAGTGTCACGATATTATTATCATGCAATAATCAAAAGCGAACCACTCTGACAGAATGAAATATTTCTAGAAATAGAATACTGCACAATATTGTTATCTATACCGCATTAAGATTAGTATGATTATCGTTATTGCTCATGCCGTTATTCTTTCTGCTTATGCAATAACTGCACTACTCTCACCGCGAGGAGCGATAGATCATCGCGGTCGTGCGGCTACGGTCTGCGGAGGAAGCCAGCCAGCCAGCCAACCAGCCAGCCAGTGCCTGAGTTTGCAAATTTACGGTGGGATTTTATTGCGACCCGACTTTTGCGGAATTCGTAGAAGCCAAAGTCGACTGAGAGGCATTCGCCAATGGTATCTGTCGCAGTCGCGAAGGACGGGGGCGAGTCATGGACGATGTTACACGCGCAGCCCAAACCAAGAACTACGAGCCAGGGGCCGCCTTGTTGGAAAACCGAACTCACTAACGCCAGATGTACCGCAGACGGCGACGCGAAATCTAACAGGGGTAGCAGCAGTGGCAACGGGGAGAAGCAACGGAAGCAGAAGCAATGACACCGGTAACATTATGCGCGCGATCGCGACACTTGATCCTCTCTCGTCCTTTCGAGTCCTTCCTTCATCCATTCCGGGCTTGCTTCCGCTTTCGCCTACTTCGCCCTGCCTCCCGGTTCCGCGTTCTACGAAGGAAGTCGGTCCCGCGAACTTTGTTGGATCCGCATCTAGCGGGGGAAACGCGCACCGGTGTACCGACGAGGTGGTGTAAATAGAAGCGGATAGAGATCCAAATAGGCGCCACTTGTATGAAGTTGGATAGGCGGTATAGCCGTACTGATTCTCGCGCAAACGGGAAAGCTTGTCAACTCAAACAATACTGGCGTAGCCGCGAGACCGGCTCGGAGAGGTTGCAAGGAGTGGTTACAAGAAGCAGTATGGGCGATGCAAGCAGAGCGAGAGTACTTGGTGGCACTTGAGAAACGAATAAATCCCGTGCCGTCAAAATGCCGCCTGTGCGAGATTGTAATTTCTTCCGTTTAACGAATTCGACGGTAGAGCCTTGCAAGAAGATACGTTCAGCATAGAAATTTGTGAAGAAATTTGAATAAGAGGACACAAAAGCGGAAGCTAGGTGACAATAGGTTGCGCAACTTTCACATTTCGAACAGATATCACTGCAGAATTTTTCTGCAAAAATAAAAATTAAAATCTTTGAAAATGTTATATCTTTGCATATTTTTTGTGATGAATAATCATACTTCCTTTTTATTTGTTAAATTCTTCTTTATTTTGATCCCCGACCACGTGGAATAGTAATGCAGAATGCATGTAGCAACACTTATCTAAGTATATCGCGTACTTTAGAAGTATTCACCTATGAGCTGTCGCGGAAAGAACGAGGAGGGGTTATATAATGGCAGGGCACGCTTTTCTGCGAGTTTTGAAGCCAAGTGGAAGCAGGCACGAACTGCAGGCTTCTGAATGTTTTATTCATCACTATGGCTTCGCAGCGACTGGAGAAAGATTCTTGATGTGCTCGGCGAAAAAAAGAATTTCCCCCATCCGAGGGCGAGTTGACTCCATATTTGTACGGTACATTTGTCAAGGTAGCGGGTAAAGGCGTAATACTTAGTTCCCGTGTAGTATATTAGTACAATATTCCCCCGCACAAAGTACCGCTATCTCGCTGGGCAAAATGCAGGATCGCGGGCAAGTTATGTGTAACGAGCGTGAATATGTAGAATATGGAAATCGCACGGCTTGCATAATGACGCACTCACTTTCTTTCCGCTATCTTTACTTTCTCGCCTTTTCGCGCATTCTGCGAGTACCTCTGTGTAAACTCTGTATATGTCGCGCCGGCAATAATATATACTACTGCGCGACGCGATGTAAATATTGCGCGTGGCGTTAAATATTCAGCAGAACGCGGGAATTAGCGCGAGTATTTATGTAGATCTCTCTTAACTTCTAAATGGGAAAGCCTTTATCAGTCAACCGTCAAATGCACATTTTCTATGCTGGAGGTCGGAATTAAATCCATTCGCGGCATAAATTAACTCCTCTCTTCGTAATACCAATTATTTCTGATTCAAGACTGCCGTATAAAATAACTAAATATAAAAATTAGGATTGTGGATATACATCCATTAATAACACATTTGTCCCATCTGTATAATAATTATTAAATAAAACTAGTTCTGAAGGGTCGAAGAAACGAATGTTGTTTCGAAATAGTAATTTCGAAATAATAATTTCGTTAGTAAGAAATTAGTTTTACCGGACAAGTTAATGTGGTACTAGAGACTTGGCTAATGACATATGATGAGAGATTCAAAAGGCATTATATAAAGAAACAAAAATTATACCAAGTACAACAAACAAGTATAATCTTGACCTAAATTGCGAGGCACGGTCGATGGTACCTGTCGGCTCCTTTGTGTCCGCCAGAAGTCGTCCTTTGTCAAAGAGGCGAACGAAGACGCTAATTACAGAGCAGGTTACTTCCTGGTACCATTTGCCCTCGCGCCGTACAACACAGAACAGGTCGGCGACTGGGATGTCTGGGGAGGGTGGAGGACTATGCCGCAAAGCGGAGGTCCACATCAGCGGCCGGATGTTACCGCGATGGGATGTTGAGATGGCTAGAGTGGCTTACCCGCCCTTCTCTTCTCTGGGCTTTCCCGTCAACTTGCGAACTACCGTAGAGTCAAAGGAAAGTTGTGTTTTAATCATTTCCGTTTATTCCTCCTTTAGCTGACACTCTTCAATATATTAGACGAACGACGATTAATCCGATGAATTAGGTCGAGTCAAAACATACGTTTGGGGTCAACATATAAATGCTTTGCGATACAGAATTCTTTATTTATTACTGCGAAAAACTACGGTTTAAACATTTAGAAGATATGTAGGCGAAGAAAGTGAACTGTAAATTCGAATAAACAAATTTTTATTTAACTATTTCTATCGATAATTCCTCTATCTAACAGTGATTTGAAACTATAATAAATAATAAACTTATTTATCGAATTTTGAGTCAAACCTTATATCATCTGACAATTAATATTATCATTACATTAGAATCTCCCACATTTCTCGTAGTATCGATGTCATGTGATTATATGTAACTGAGAAACTGTAATATTCCTGCGCGATTTTATAGCCAAATTATTGCGCATATCACGAGAGCTATTACGTGAAACCGGATACGCCAATCAAAATGAAGCCTTGCGGACTTCCCGTTTGATGAATTCGGCCATGTAATGTAATTCACGAGCAAAATAAGTGATATTGTTATAGTGGTTTGAATAGAGACGTTCGAGTTGGAAAAATACACGATATCGTTTCACGTGGCTGCGCAATTGGAGTCGGGCATGCGGCTTTATGGTGCTGCTTGTATAATATGACATCACATTATACGAGTATACACGGTCCAAAGGTTTCCATAATAACTACCGCAACGATCGTATGGCAGTGGCTGTGGATTCAGGAACACGGGACCAGGGAAACCGCCCTCATTTCGACGGAAGAGAACTCTCGAAATAAGAACGTATACAGGAAATGTTCCGAGAGAAATGCTGGGGGATCGCGCGTACGTGTTGTATCAATAAGATTTAATGATAAAACGCAGCAAAAGTCACCGTAGTCTTTGTGCGTCACGGAGGAACGCCCTCGAAATCCATCCAAGCACATCTTGAAAACGTGACTCGTCTTGACGAGTCTTTCTCAAATTTCACGTATCTCGCGGCTTTTGAATTTTCATTCCTCCCTCGTTCATTATCCCCAGCGTCGTCGCGAATATTAACGAATGTTAATCAAGGAAGCTTAATCTTTTCAATATTTCTCAAGCGAACGGTGAGGTCCAAAGGGGAATGTATAAGCTTCTTGTTCGTCCACGCCCGACGGCGCTCGCTGATGCGAAAGGGTGAGCATCGTCTTCGCGGTTGTTGCTCAATTTACCTTTCATAACGAGCGCGTTAGAACGAATAGTGAAGTTGCGCTCTTTCGCGGGCGAGTAATAATTCAGAGAAAGAAAAATTTCAGCCTTAGAAGTACTTCCTCCGGTTCTTCCTTCCAAGTTTTTAATTACGACGAGATGCGATCGATCACGCGCTCGGCTCGGGAACAACGGATTCTTCGGGACGAGTAAACAATCTTCTATAATTGTATACGGTTTCCTTCGACGCGGCATTTAAGGCGAAATGTCGGCTCGAAAACATATTGGGCTTCGGGGATCGTCGGCACCCACCGGGATCGTCGACATTGGTCCCCATGCGCAACTCCCCGATCGCGACGAACATGATTACTACTCTCTCTCTCTCTCTCTTTCTCTCTCCCTTAGCTACTTCTAGAAACTCCAAAAGTACTGCCGACGAATTCCTATTTATACTAACTTATATTCATAAAACTTTCGTCGTAAACTTAATAAAGAACAGTAGTGTCTATTTTATTTGTTACATTATTGGTTATTTCAATTTACTTGATAATAAGTACACTCGAGATGTGCAAAATTTTAAATTTACATTTTCAAAATAAAATTACATTGTGTATAGGTTGCCATTTTAATCCAATTTTCAGTAAGATTTATGACATTTTAAAATGGTATCACAAAATTTATGATCTTATCAAAAGATCGTTAAAAAATGCACACGAGTAGTATATTTCGCAATATAATAGTAATCTGGTCATAATTACATACGGTAGAAGGAATAGAAGATATGTAACAGAGAGAGAGAGAGAGAGAGAGAGAGAGAGAGAGAGAGAGAGAGAGAGAGAGAGAGAGAGAGAGAGAGAGAGAGAGAGAGAGAAAGAGAGATCGATTGAAGTACACATAATATACATAAATGATGTGCCGAGACTAGATTATCGTCGTTTCCCCTCGCAGCAGGACGTTCGAAAATTCTATTGCGCCGCACTTTATCTCGCGCCGTCCCTCTTTAAATTTGACGCGCCGGGGCAGATGTCGAGTGTCATGGCGAAAAGGACGGCCATAAAATCTCGAAAATTTATAATACACGAGAGTTATTGTGTTCGATCGTCGCGTCTTTCGAGAATATGAAAAGCACTTTGTTGGCTGAACACTTCGCGGCAGTCCCTTTGTGAATATGATCCATTCATGAAAAGGCTCGTGTCCATCTTGCAATAGTCGCTATCAGCTATCAAATAAAGTGCACATTAAGGATGTAAATGTTTTCATATTAGCGCAGATAACATAATTAAATAATAAAGTTAGACAGAGAGAGAGAGAGAGAGAGAGAGAGAGAGAGAGAGAGAGGATATTTTAATGTAATAAAATTCATCTGCATACTCTTTTAAAATATTTTTTTTATAATATCACACTATTTAAAAATATAACTTTTAAAGAATAATAATTTTATGAAAAATTTGATGTCTGAAACTATTATAATATTTAAAAAAATGTATATAATTTGTATTATAAAGAAATTAGGACAATGTTATACGTGAATTAACTAAATAGTAGCAAATAACATGACATTGACAATCTTGTTTGATTCATAATCAACCGATCAAAATTCCATTTTCTTATGATTGACGATTTCATTTCAAGTTTTTAAGATTAAAGTCTAACAGATACATTATTATTCTAGAGCGAAAC
This sequence comes from Tetramorium bicarinatum, assembly GCA_928718305.1. Lineage (NCBI taxonomy): Eukaryota > Metazoa > Arthropoda > Insecta > Hymenoptera > Formicidae > Tetramorium > Tetramorium bicarinatum. The sequence continues at coordinate 13,707,983 of OV788329.1, read as the reverse complement.
CGAGATGAAACATAGATATATATAGGCGATAGGTTGATATAACGGCTAATTCGGGGCCAAAGGCGAGTCAAGTTCATCCCGTTGAAAGACACATCCCTCACCTATATTACAGATTCTCTCTGACCAGCGGGCTAAATTTTAAAAAGCCGCTCTGACGCGCAAAAGAATCTTTATTTATGAAACCGAGTTCACACGCCGCTTTACTGAATCCATCATACCTTTTTGCCAAATATAATGAAAACAGCAACCGTACTGATACATGCCACAAATGTGGTTTACGGCAAGGCTGGCATAAAAGTTTGAATTATATTTTAATTTTGATTATCCTGTAAAATCTAAGTTACGTAAGATTAATAAATATAGACTAAAGTTTTATTTAAAATTCGAGAAATTACCCACAAAGTAGAAAAGCAATAACATCGCGTTAGTTTTTATTAGTTTAGTTTTACGCGCGCGCCTATCTTAAGGGTTATCAAAGATAAAAAAAATAATAGATATAACGAGTCCCTCTCCTTTTTTACGATAGCAATTTTTATACGCGTTTTATTAAAAAGAAGATTGCTCGTAAAAGTACAAGTTCAGTTTTCGAGAAGTTGCCACAAACGCGCACGTGGATTTCCACTCATGCGTGATACTCTCCGATTAAAATATCCAGGGCACTCGTGCGATCCGTCGATCAAATATGATGCATTGGCCGCACGCCAAAGTTCTCCCGCATTACACGGGAGTCCGTACGCCTGTATCGAGCCACATGGACAGGGCATAGCGGTGATGATTAGGAAGTCACAGTTTCGAAGTACGTGCGTGCCATTCGAATGGAAATGATTGAGTTTGATCGAGGGAATTTCCGGGGGCCGGACCACCGAGTAAGTAAATCGCTCGGCCATCGGCGAAAAGATTTATCACGAACAATTCTTTCCGCGAGACGGAAAACCCCCGCACCGCAGAGGGAGAGAACAACTTCGGGAAGAGCAAAAGTTGCGGACGGGAAACGTGATTTCGTGGTTCCAACGGGAACAGACTGTTTCGCGCGAAGGGATTGCGAGAGGGTCACGAGGGGGGAGGGGAAATATATAAGAAACGGCTGTGGAGGTATATGCGCGCTCTTGTATATCGGACGTATCGACAAATGGCGTCGGTCGTGCGACCAGAACCAATATCCATCCTCGATTTATTACGTTACACGATTTTTCAGTCTGGGATAATTAACGCTAACGGTTGCCATCAGGGTGACGCGCTGTAAAATCCTTGCTGAGGTTGAAGCACGCTGGAAAAAAAATATACGAGTCTCGCGTTCGATATGTGAAACGATAAAACTTTCGACGGAGCGCGCCGGACACCGTTGTCGGACAACGTTGACGTAACGACAACAAATAGCACATTGCGCCGGTAATGCATTTACTGCCGGCTCGATAGTTATCCCTATTGAAACGAACGAAACTGTAATCATCGACGTGCGAATATCGAACGTAAAACTCACGTGCAATAAAGTGACACGGCACGTTTAACGGGTAGAATCGCGCGGTGTTAAGTGCGCCGTTCCCTTATTAAGTTTTCGATCATCCGCAATCGCGGTTTAATACGGTTATTTTTGCTGGATTAGAGCTCGCGATGAATGACGTGCAGGACGGACACGAGAATTCGAGGGATTGCAAGGGCGAGGGCTGTCAGTGGCACGTGCTAGATGAGCTTTGCTCTGATTGGTCGTGTCTCTCTTTTCTTCCTGTCTCTCGCTGGGTTTCGCTTTCGCCCACGTTTTCCCTTCTTCCCTTCCTCGCTACCTCGCTCTCTTTCTCCTCTATCTCCCGTTATTCCGTCTCTTTCTGAAGCGTCGGCCTAGATGAACCAACAAACCAAGCTGTAAACGGAAACGAGGCGAAACCGAAACGGATGATGGTCCTGTGACACGAGGCAGCGGTCGGGGGCGTGTTTGCGAAATAAACAATTTCCATGGACCGGCGAAGAATAACACTCGCTCTGTCACAAGCTATCTCCGCGAGAGACTACGCAATGCTGGACGACGAGACGCACTCTGCCGCGCGAATTTCGTCGCGTAAACTTTCTTCCCAACACTTTCTCGAAACACGCAATACTTCGACTTGGAACGCAAACAGGTTTCAATATGCAGAATAACTTGGCATTATTTTCTTCTTTAACTTTAGAATATACGTAAAAATAAATAATTTTCTTCATGTTGCTCTTAGGGTGCTCTTATTCCGAATAAACAAAAAATTCAATTATACACGTGTAAATGAAAAATAAAAATTTTATGCAGAAATTATCTCATTTATTGTCTCGATCGATTCTTGGTGGAAACATTCGTACTGTTTCTCGATGATAGTACCTCGATGTTCCGACCAGCATGAAACTCATCGTTGCGGCCTTTCCCATTTTTCCATCACCGATTGTAGGTCGACGTTTGTCTTTCCTTTTCTTGACAAGCGCACTTGGTGTTCGTGGAACGCGCCACCGAACCGAGTGAAAGACCTTTGGCGAGGCGGCGCGGCCATAGATCACAACCGAAGGAGAAAGAGAAACGAGGGAAAAGAAAAGAAATAAAGAAGAAGAGAGAAAGCAAGATTGGGTGGAGAACACAGTAACCCAGTCGTACTTGAGCAATTCTCGGAGCCATTATACCGCACTAAATCGTGAGAGATGCTCTGGCGTGGGACACTGAGGAAGATATGCATCTGTGAATCATTTGAGCGACTCGTTACGTCACACGCGCGTGTGAGTACATGCACGCCGAATTTTTATGAATTCTCGGAATGCCTCGATTTAACAGTCGCCGGGGGAACACTCGGGATTCATTTCGAGATTTAGTGCACGAGCATTTAACTTCGCTTCTATCATCGAGCACCATTCCGATGTTAAAATAGCACGATAAATCGTGCCCAACGTTATCGCAATTAATCTTGGATGCTGGAATCGCGTCTCTAATTTTCCCAATTATTTCCCTTTACTTAAGGAGCGCAGTAAAGAGAACGCAAACTTGACACGAATTTCTGCTAATTAATAAATCAAAGTTTTTATACTTATTGAAATATGTAATACGATAAATTTACGAATCTTACGTATTTTGTATGAAAAGTTTCTATGAGAAATGTGTTCCTTATGCCACTCCGGTTGATCAAGATGAGCTTATTCAATTTAATCTACAGACCGACAGTGGGTTTTGCCAGACGGGTCGTCCATTCCATCCCTCTCTGTTACCAAAGCCACCCATATCTAGATGGAAAAAGAAAGTAAGCGACGGTGGTGGCAGGAAAAGAGGATCTTCCCTTACCCCTCGAGTCGTGACGTCTCTATTTATTTGCAATTATAGCCCGTCTAGACTTATCTCGTGGGAGGACCGGCACGTTTGTTTAGTTTCGAAGGGAGAGCGCATCATCTTGATTGACGGGTATTTTCGCGACGCCGGTTCTATATGCAGACACGTCTGCGGGTCAGTCTTTTTCTTTCTCTCTCTCTTTCTCTCTCTCTCTCTCTCTCTTGCTCTTGCGTACGTTACAGAGTTTCTCGAGCCGCGGTGGTAAAACAAAACGGAAAAAAAGACAAGGGAGAGACATTGTTCGTTTTCCGTGGCAAAACGCGGATAAATCTGTCTGGAGTCCGCGGCGGGGCCGCAGATTATGGAAATCCCGAGAAACGGGAACGCGCGCTCGCAAACGGGCGCGAGACGAAAGGACGGACCCCTTCAAAAGCTCCTACTCTCCGTACCCGGCTCCGGCACTCGTCGTCGGCATTGTTTGCTCGCGGCGTTGCTTACGATGGTGGCTGTCATCGCACGAGTGAGGTAGCCTTTCGTTCGCTCGCTCGCTCGCTTGCCTGCGTCACCTTCTCTTCCCCGGCCCTTTTCCCCGTCTCGCTTCAGGCGCCGTTTTTTTCACCGGCTATTGTTTGGAGCACACTTTTCACGGCACCCTATGCGTCCTCGGACAATGTCCGACGTAAGAGTGTCGCGCGCATGTGAGCTACGATAACACTTTTTCCGTGTGACGCGCGACTCTCAACGAGAGCGGCAAGTTCTGTTTGCCAACGTGTCGCTTCAATAATTGCGTACGACGCGGACGTTGTCTCACCGACATTGGTGGCGCGATAAGGGATGAGCCAGCCGCGGACATGCATAAGAGCATATTGAACCCAAGTGATACAAGTCCATTTTTTTTACTTTTCAGAAAATAAAGGTAAAGGCTCGCTGAACGTTTATACGTTCGTATGAAAACGAGCTGCATTTTATGCAAATACATATATCGAGAAAGTACTAAGCTTTTATCCTAAAAGAAATTTCAAAATTACTTTCTGAAGTGCAAATGGGAATTATATTTGTTATCGACTCGCGTAGCCAATATATTGGACTTTCGTCACTTGGGAATTGAAGGACTCGTATGCATCCTCGGACAGTCGACGTTAGTTCGAAATTTTAGATTGTTATTCTGTTCAAGAAGTTTTCTTATCTGACTCATCCGGTCTGTGCATCAGGAATAGGCTCTCGTATCTGAAAATCTCAGCCTGGTCCAACTTGCTTATTTTTTTCTCGATCCACAGATAGCTTGAGTAATCCGATAGTTTCAGGGTAGTACGAAACTTTTGTCCCGCTCGTACCTTCTCCAAACTCCCTGCGGACCTGTAGCTTCTATTACAATGATTTGATCTGCCTGCTAGGTATTTCGTGTCAGCCGAAATATAAAACGAGCGTGACATGTTCATTCGAAACGGACTTTCCAGCTTTTGTTAATGCCTTTTTCTGGAGACTATCGAAAATGTGCAGCTGAGAAATTAGTTTTGATGTTTTACAATTTCGTGAAATGTATTTCATTAGTATTATTTTAGTCTTTCCATTTTAATATCATGTTTAAACTTTTGAAAAAATTCAGATTATTTTCTATTTTGAAGAACATTTGAATCTGAGAAGTTGTATTCTCACAAACTCACCTTTCTTGATTCCACTCAGTTCGTATCTTTTTATTGATGTATGAAAACAATCAACAATCATTGTTTCGTGTCAAAGACTAAAACTTGAAACGCCCGAAAGAACATTTTATCCGCTAACAACGAGCTCTTTGAGCATGAAGTGACATCAGAAGTAGCGACCTCATCGATAGTAAAAGAAAGAATTAGACGCGCAGACGGGATCGTGTCGCACCAGCGAGGGAACGAAATTCGAAGGGATAGATCAAAGGGCGTTCGTCTTGCTGCGGGGTCGGACGGGGTTGCGCGAAAAATCCCTTTCGCGCGTTTTCAGCAAACTCAATTCGCGCTCTGCTAGATCGCATATTATCGTCGCCTGCCTCCTGGATACACTTGCGCAAAATTGAAGGGGATGGCAGCGAGCATAGCGAATTTATTAGCCCTAATTCCTTTTATGTTCCAGTCAAAGGTAAATCTGCTACCTGCGCGCCATGTGCTCTAAAGATGCTTTTTGACAAATTTTGAACATGTCGCAGGAAATTTGCGCAATATCTATATCGGATGAATTTCGGTTTGTATAGGATTATTGTACAACATTTCTCTCATATACGCAAGCGTAATACATTCGCGATATATAATCGTTTTAATGAATATTTTTCCAAATTAATAATACATGTGATTATATCGCCCATGTTACCTGTCATAACTCGCGACGCTTTGCATTATAATACCGGGTCACGTACCTGAAACAGAAAGAACAAATTTAATTAGTCCAATGCCACTCATTGCGATAAATCAATTAATCAATCCAGCGAAACCAGTATAAATTCAATAAGCAACGGCAAAGAGATACTATGATTATTTTACAATAATCCACACAATTGAATTAACAATTTTAAAGGCGTATTAAGCTCAATTTGTGCTTTTCAATCGGAATAAAAAAGCTTAATTTCGATATTAATTTCCACAAAATCAATAATTTTTATTCGATATACGTCTCTGAAATCGTCAATTCAATTTGACGGATTTATCGCGAAAAGATATCACGGATGGGAAACTAAAATCCTATCGAGCTCACAATCAGTACAATAGAAAGCGCTTTGCACGACATACTGTTTGATGATTCGTTAGCGTAACGCCATGTTACCCACGTAGCGGAAAAGATTACTAACGCATCGATAGGTTCCCAATGATAAAGCGACCCTTTACCGGATTACGAATTCACGTCCCGTGCGCCTTATTTCGTCGGGAGGCTCGAAATTAGTTTTATCCGCGCACGATACGTGCAGGTGTGCGGAGCGGGCGGCACGCACCGTCTGCCTCCCCCAACGGGGAAGAAGGGCACGTGATACTGAAAAGTAATCTGCCATGGAAATTGGCAGTGGCCCCGGCACCGCGCACTCGGATTCGTACAATATGGTGTCGTTGGATACGCGATAGCTGCAGCTGCAGCCGCGATTGTAGAGCGAAGGCACGGAAGAAGATGGCTGGATACGTTCTCCATTTGCGAACTACTGTCCCCGCGATACGGAAATGAAACCGAGTGCGACTGATGTGATCCGTTCTATTTCTGCGATTACGACGGTGAACGAAACGAGAGGACACAATGATGGAGCATGGCAATGTCGCGTGATCCGCGAGACAATATACTATTACCGTTTAGCGGGAACATTTAACGTTTCGTTGCATGCAAAGACCGAGCTTTCCGCGCTAGTAATCGAGATCTCTCAGATGAGAGAGTTAAATCCCTAGGACTTTCCATTTGACAAGTGTGTTTGTTGATGATGCTCAATAAGGATTTCTAAAATGTTTGGTGTATCATGGTATATTCGGCAATAAAGACAAGAAGGAAAAATATCAATCTTATTTGTATAAATGTAATTTCAGCATAATTATTAAAATAATTGTTTTAACAATAATTACGGAGAAAAAACATTGTATTCAAAAGCGTAGCCAGGATTTTATTCAGAGAGAGAGAGAGATAGAGAGAGAGAGGGAGGGGAGGGGAATTTATACATTATATCATTTATTTTCATAAAATATTGGAAAGCTTTTGTCATTGGTTTTTGATTATATAGAACATATAGGGGAAATATGGACAATATGACGTACTAGTGACATCTCAAGTACGATATATGGTATAGTGATAGGTGAAAATTGCATCACATGACCCTAGTATCGTGCTTTGATCTGCGTAAGCTTCATCTGTCACGTCCTAGTGGTTTAGGTGAGATACGCATTATAAAATTTTTGCCTGAGCAAAATATTAAGATATCAAAGAATCTATTGAGTCTCAGGTAAATTTAACGGAGTATTTTCCTGTATTCTTTATTTTAATCAGATAAATGGTTGTATTAATATACGACATAGACAGTCGTTACAATACAGTTTTGCTTTTATGCTGTCATTTAGGTTATAACAAATATGTAGTGCAATTTGGACAAACCGTGACATACAGCCTGAATGGACAAAATGACATACTATGGAAATTAAAAAAAAACAACACTGAAAGGACCAGCTGAAAAAAGGAAAAAAAAACAGTACAAAAGAAATTGTTTCAAGCCACAAAAAAATGTCAAAGAGAACAATTTAAATTTTAAAGAAGCGGATGACGATGATTGTCTCTATATTTATTGCAATGACTTATATTCTCAATCCAACCCCGAAGAATGCTGTCTTCGATGCGTAAAATGTGGGAAATGAGTTCACGCGACTTGTACTGGCAAGTCAAAGAAAACCAAAATATTTATTTGCGAACTGTGCAATTAAAATATACCATATATCATTTTATCCATATGGACAAAATGAATTTTCGTCGATGTTTTTTTAAAAAATTATATTTTCGTTATTTTTTAGTTTTATTAAAAAGTAATTATTTTTGTTTTTAGAGAATATACCAAAGAAAAATTACATGTGATGTTAAAGTTCCTATCTTTATAAATTAAAAAATAATGTTGTAAAAACAAAACCCTCGTTTTTGTCCATACTTCCCCTACTCAGACTTTGACTTTATTTGTCATATGTCGTAGATTACGTTACATGCACATTTCTTTACTTTTTTTTTAATTACTTCGACAAGCGCCAATCCTCCTGTTTCTATCCTGGCTACGCCTATGACTGCATTTACTTAGTTTCGTTATTAATAAAATTGTATCATATGTACTATGTACCTCAATTTTACTACAGATATTTATTTTTTGTGTTTATATGTCATATAAATTTATATACACACAAACAAATGCAGAAAAAAGACGCTTGGAGAGCAAAAAGGATCGTTCAGTGATTAAATGCGACAATGTCTATAATCTGTATTTAAAAGAACTTAGTAAATGGAAAGATTGTAAGCATAATTATCACGAAGTTACTGCAGTCTATAAGACTATAGAGTACGCCAAGACAAAATTCCCGTTCAATCCTTAATCAATGTTTGCAATTTAATTCGACGTAAATTGAAACAGGCATCGCGCGGTGCGGCGCGACGCGCAAGGCAGAATCTTCGAGGTAAATACTTTCGGGAGTGAGCACAAAGGCGCTAGTACTCTCGTCGAGCTAGCTCATCAAGAGGATTATATAGCTCCCCTTATATCTTCTCAGACACGGTAGACGCAATCCGTCAACCCCTTCTGCTACCATCGAGTGGCAGCTCAGCCCCTCCTGGATTAATGTCTCAAGAATCGCGAATCATTCGTAAAAAATACTCTACATTGACAATGCTGCGATCACGCTTCGATGAATGAAAGGATTCGAGCATTTCAAAGGATTACGAATGAGTATCGCAGTTCTCTCTAACGTGAGAACACAATCGGATTTTTTCCGCATGCGAGAAGCATTTATAAAATACGCGTATGCGGGCGAAGAAAATTTAAAGACAAAGAAACGTGACGATTAGAACGATCTCTAGAAATAGATACGTGAGAAGAAGCTAAAACTTTGCGTGTAACATTCTAAGCTACTTACAACACGTACCTGACATGTTGTTTTACGCACTAAGTGACCTGAATATATGAGACGGTACATTGCGACATTTAAATGATTCATTATCATCCGCTCCGCAAATATCTTTCTACCCGGGAGATTACCGTCAATGTCACCGGTAATGGCAAAGCGACGTGTGCGAAGCTTCTGGAGGTCTCGCAGAAACACCACAAATTACTGTGAGCGGTACGTCTACCCATATAACGTTCACAGAGGCTACGCGCCTCAGAATACTGCACAGAGGGAAACGGAGAACGATGATAGGTAGTGCTTTGTGCTAATCTTAATACCATGAGAGGGCGCGAAAGGCCGAAGGGAGAGAGGGGAAACTAGTGGAGAAGCAGTAGAATGAGACGGAGTAAGCATAGGGCGGAATAAGGACAGACTATATCGCGGAGCCACACCGGATCACTCAGCAAACTCCCTTCTTAGCCCTTCCAGTTTCCCTTTTCCATCTATCTAGTGCTCGGTGCATACGGGACCCCAACCACGGTCTGCCATTTCGTCGTGGTTTGATCTTTTGCCACCCTCTCCCCCCCTTTCCTCCTCCTCTGGTCTCCTCCATCTCCGCCAAGCCTTTCTGCTATCCCAGTTCGTGTTACTCCGTTCACCATTTGACCCCTCTTACCTTCCGCCTATAACCACCGTTTTGCGTTCCTTGGTCCGCTGGCGGAAGGTATTCCAGTATTTGAGTAATGAGGCGAAGCTTCCACGTGCTAATCCAGACCTACCGCCCGCCAGCCGCGTGGGCTCGCGAATATCGCGGTAACATCAAAACCATGCGCCCGCAGAGACGGATCCGTGGCCGTAGATAGAGCAACAGATATCTTCGTCCAGGAGGATTCCCGGGAATCTAATCCGCAACCGGGAATTCTGGTCCCTCGCAATTTGCTGCGATTCGCTGTAATAGGCGCCAGCCAGCCAGCCAGCCAACCAGCCAGCTACCCTCGGCTCGGCGCGGCGCGTTATTTTCTTCTGAATCTTCGGTCGGCCTTGGCGTCGAGAGCGGACGCGAGCTTTACGTTCGCTGCATAATCCGTTTTGTATTTGTCGGAAGTGAAAACGAGGGGGATATAATGCGCAGGACGCGTATAGAACGATAACGTCTCTTTTGTTCTATGGCAGTCGAAAGATATTACGAGCGCGAGCGGTAAGAAGACTTTAATGGAGTTAATTTTCCTAATGGAGTTCTCGTAAAGTTTATGAGGCTCGATTAACGTTAAAATAGTTTTAAGCACAATTATTGTACTTTGAACTCCGATTCTATCTACTAGTTGTAGATTAACCGTCAAGATATAACTTGCTCGTTATATTTGAAAAAATTATAAAGCATGAGCCATAGAACGAAATTAAATTTTAAAATTACGATACAAAAACGATAAATTTTCATAATATTCGTAGCGTTATAGATATTTTTAAGCACTTCTTACAATTAGTATTTCTTTGTATTATTGTCACTCGAGAGCTTCACAATGCTCTTCGATTAATGCAGGACCCCAGGTGCATCGCGAGCAGTGCCCTTCTTCCCTGGCCGGCGTTGATTTAACATATCTGCCCCGAGGGAGAGGCCCGAATCTCTGTGACAATAAGCACCGAGTATATCTGACTGCTCTCCAGCGATCCAGCCTCGTTCATTACGACCGGTTTGTTTATCTTTGCATCTGTCCGACCCGGTGAGCCCTTAATAACCCTCGAATATCTTCGCTTGTCCCCTTCCCGTAAACGAAGTCTATGAACCCTCGCAATACCGAATTCAGCGAAGCTAACCTTATGGAAAATGCAGTATAATCGGCACTTGCAATGACGATGGCGATTGCAACGGCGCGGCGTGGCGCGGCGCGGCCGTGGTCCCCGTCTAATGGTTGCCTGGAATAAGGGCCGAGAGAGGACTTCAGGGGGTATTCTCGGTGTAAGAAGGGTGGCGGTGCGGAATGGGGTCGGTTGGTGCGAGACGCGACAAAGTTGGCTCTGAAATCCAATTAATTCAGCCTCGGTCGTAGACAATGCCGTCGCCATCTTGATTTGGAAATCTAATTTACCCGCTCTTTATTTATGATAACGCCCGGCACTCAACGTATACGTCGCGGCGGGTATAAGGGTTCGACAAAGGATTGAAGATGATAGGAAGAGAAGCCGTCACATTCAGCTCGGCAGCTCGGCGATGCCAGACGCATCTATCCCGGCTCAGCTTCGCTGATTCGTTTTGCGTGTGCCCGTTATCCGGGCGACAATGCTGCGGTTCGCGGGGCTCGATATTTGTCCTTGAAACGCGACGGATCTGTCCGCAAGCCGCAATCACGATCGCGATCTCTCGTTTCGTCGGAGCGCCGAAGCAATTTGCGGATTTCCGCGCGCGCGTCTCGCGACGAGAAATTAATTGGTGTCGGTGTACCGAGATACTTTTGTCGTTTAATTACTCTGGCGAAGAGAGTGCCTTAATTAATTTCGCAGCTCGGAAGCGGCGTTAGTGTCTGGCTAACTTATCGGGGGGGGCAGAGCGCGGGGCCCGACCATAAAGAAGATTTGTGGTCTATAAAACACTCGAAATGACCCAATCGATGCGCAATCGCATTATTCGCCCTTTCGCCCAACGTGCTTTATCTCCTCTGATTCGCGTAGCGTGATCGCTCCAAGCGATCGACGATTAGATCTTATTAACCAACGTCGAAACCTACACAGGCATCGTACATTCAATCGTATTGACATGTCGGATTGCGGGATCTTCTAGTCGGGGGGTTGACCGATCGTCGTTGATTACGTGATAAATGCATTCTTTTGTGGAAGGCGTGTCTGTTTGTAGGGTGAAGCACTACCCTCCTGCCAATGTGTAGATCATATTATCACTGTTGATAAAATTATTTGTACTGTCATAAATTACTTTTCAAATAAACATAATTTCACGTAAGTAAATATGTTATAATAGAAATTCATCATATAGTATATAAATTTACTTTAGAGACACGCTTTATCAATGGTTTAATTTTGGGAAAAATTAGATATTGTTTTAATTACTTCATCTATTTACAAATGTTTAAAATCAAGTTTATAGCACACAGATCCATGACTTGTTCAATTATTTATCGAGGGATTTGAACGACAGACAATATAGAGAAATTATGCGTAACGTATCGCCGGATTGAATTCGTGAACGGTTATTTGTTTGGGGTTACATCGAGGGAGAAAAGAACCAGATCTGCCCATCGTTTACATTTTTATCCTATCATTATTTTTTACAATCACAACAAGATCCGGATTGTCGTCGAACTAGTTCTTAACTCTGTGTTAGAAGGAAGAAGGCTTTCATGGTGGCGCCGGATTGGTTCGCGAGCGAGGCGAGATACTTGCTCCGCTCCTACAGATGGTCAGACGAGTTTAATCTCTTTCGGATTAATCATAAGCCCTCGCCGATCTTTGCTGCTACCGCCGAGATAGGTAAAGACCACCAAGGTTTGAAGCAGGTACGCCCGAAGCGGTGCGGCCAAAGGGAGAACGAAAGATGAAAAAACGGATAGCGAGAACGAAGAAGAAGGAGCGAGTAGTTGGAGGAAAAACCGAAAAGGACGAAGAAGAAGAAGGAGGTGCGGAACAAGAAGGACGAGACGATGGCAGATGATAGCGGTAGACATGGAAGAGATGGTACTGTCAGTGCTGTTGCTGATGGTGATAGTGGTAGTGGTGGTAGTGGTGGTGGTGGTCGAGGAGAGGAGACGCTTCCGGGAGCCAAGAAGTACTTTCAACCACTTGCGTTCAATTACTAGTGCCGAGGTTATGGCGGCCTTCTCGTGTCGAGGCCGTATAGGAGTGGTCCGCCTTCCTTCTTCATTCTGGCGCTCACGATCTATTCTCTTCTCTCTTCGACACTCTCTTGCTACATCTCTCTTTCTTTGACTTTTCTCGTGTCTTAGGCACTAGTCTATACCTTGACCTCTCCTTTTGTCCACGTTCTATCCGACCATTGCGTTCAGGGTATCGTTGGGGGAGTACTGTCCAAGTTTGTCCGAGACTGCGCGCCATTTGAAGCACATCTAATTGACCAGGTCTTAATGAAAATGATCCCCTTGGCTACTTCGATGGCTCGCTGTATTCCTTTTATTATCGTAGTGAACTCCTGATGGCAGACGCGACATCGACTATTCACATTAATGTACATTCGCTAAGCGGTTACGCACGTCTATTTATTGTTAATGCCAGATAGTAAAACATAGTCTGGATATTTTGCAAATATTTATAATACACCGGGAGATATTTAGAAAAATCTATCGTTGAGACGGTTTTTTTAATTTTGTTATTAATGACGCTTTCTCTAATTTTGTTATTAATTTTCAGATATTAATTCACTTAATGTTTTGCTAAGTTCATGTAATTTATAGAAATTTTCAGAATATATCAGAATCTAAAGAATGCACATGTAAAACCTTTGCGGTTTTGAGATAATTTATAGGAATTACACAAACATATTTTTTCACAAATATATAAATCACGTATATTAAATTATTATAATTTTTAAATTTGCAAAGTAACTTGCACAAATTATTACTATCTCAAAACATAAATAATAAAATATAAAAAAAGATAATAAAATAATATCCGTTAAATCAGTTTAGCTGTTAAATGAAAAGCAAACAAAAAAAAGATTAAATATTGTATTCGTTGTTCAATTAAAAAGTAAGCTTCAGAGTTTCCTGACGATAAGAATTAATTAAACAGCAGCAAGCACTTCATTATCTGACGCAACAATCGTAAAGTATTAAAGCCCGTTTTGTTGGCGTAAAGGCTCGTTCCGTTGGAATGTTACCAGTCTGAGAACCCCTCTTTAATTGTAGGAGAAAAGTATTTAATAAAGCGCTGGAAAAACGACACTCGGGTAAGATCGCGTTCCTGCGAACCGCTGCTAACATCGGGAATTTACAAACACCGGGCACATAAAACCCTCTGTAAGCCCACACCGTCGCGTCGAACGGAAGGTTCGGATTCGATCGAACGCGCAAAATATACCTGCTCGTTTGAAATCCGAGCGTGTCGCTCCCAGGATGATTTGGGCGTAGGGTTCCCGCGCGGGATAAACCGAGGGTCCAAATTTGGACTGTCGCGGCGGGAAATGTCACAAATTACAATAATTACACGGACGTCTAATAAGCGGTTTCTTTCATCCGAATTACAGCTGCCACCACTGAGTGCGGGCACCTGCAAAACCGCCGGGACAGTTACCGGCGCTTTCCTTCCCGCGATCGTGATCATTGACAACCGCAAATTAGATGTTACGACGCGTCGTTAGCGAAGATCGATTCATCGCATATGTACAATTTTTTGTCCTCAGGGATATTGTACTGCACGAACCTTAAATTGCCTATATTATACAAAGTTAATTTTTACGCACCCTTTATGCGTTAAAAAGTCTCTATAAAATGTCCATAAAAAAATACATTTGCTTCAACTTTTGTCTATCATTTTTAAATTTGTTAAATTAAATAAAAATTTGATAAAATTTTCCTACGTATTTCCAACTTCACGTATATTTATATTCTGTACTATTCTTTAAAATATTTGAAGTCTCTGCAGTATGCGAGAAATTGTTTAAAATATTAATATTGTAAGAATTAAAGTTATTTAAAATACATAATTTTATAAAATTTGTTAGAAGTATTATTTACTGTTAGACTGTAGCTTCAATTGTGCACATTAAGAATTTTCTAGTTATTAAATTCATATATGTGCATCTGCTATCTGACATTCATCGGTCTGCATGAGAGGACACGATGTCGAGCGATACAAGAATATTAAGGTTAATGATCATATAACGTTTCTGGGTATTCGATTCTCATAAATCCTCTAATTAGAGATCCTCGGCGACGCCTCCACGGAAAAGCAATTTCTTGCGTCGCAAATCAATGAAAAGGTAGCCGGGAGATGCGGGTAGGTGATGCGTAACAGAGGCAGGAAGAGACAGAAAGGAGAGGAAGTGACAAGAAGGAAAGGGAGGAAGAACGGAGAGAAGCGAGCGAATGCGAGAAACATCGGAAGAGGAGACGGGGGAGAGAGAGCAAGACAGAGTGCGCGAAGGCGAGGAGACATCAGGCGGCAATCACCGGGGCGTGAGTTCGGCCCCTCCCACGAGACTGCGACGTCCAGTCTGTCATTCATTCGAATTAATCTCTTGAATGTTTCACCGACTATCACGCACGCCATAAAACTTACCGCTTTATAACCATGCCGCAAATAATAAAATACTCGAATGAACTCGGTTGGCTCCGTGCTGCGAGGTTTCAACGAACGAAATTAACGAGTGAGCCGTATAACATCGTCATTCAGGATCGTTGGAAACGTCATATTTTACGGTTCGTTACAAAATATCGCGAGCATCGTTCGCGAGCATCGTTCGCGAGAGAGAAAGCGCATACGCCGCAGTTAACGGCACGTGATGCCGATTATTTAGAATTACATGAAGAAACGTACAACGTATTTACAGTATAAATGTAAATTTTGATAAATCTGTTCGATAGATCATCAAGTTTGATAAACGTACGTTTTTAAAATTATTATATGAGATATTTGGATTGTTTAATTATTTAAATATTGTTCAATTATTTAAATATTATTGAGCACAATGAAACACTCAAAATATAACAAATGTATAAATTAATTGCAAAATATATATATTCAAGTGAAACATTTGGAGTTTTCCATTTATTTATTAAGAATAAATCGTGAATAAGAGAGGAAGAAAAGAATGATTTATTCTTGCTGTGCAAGTAAGTGCGTCTTCGATCGCGTGCAATTTGGAGAAATTAATTGGAATGATTCAGTTGACTTACTGAAGCCGCCGTCATGCTGACTCTCGAGTAACGGAATTCCAACGCTCTGCAACGGCAGCATCCCTATCGTGTTATAAATCAACTCCACTGACATGGCTACTTTGACCCTCGCATGGCGCGAGGGTGCCAATGCACTCCAAAACAATTTGTATTTACGAGTTTCGTTTCGCACTCCCCTCCGAGTTCGGCAAAACCCGCGTAGAATTCATGAAAAATCCCGCGAATTGTCTCGACAGTGGAGTAACATGATTAATTTGGCATTTCAAGTAGACACTGCGCGAGATAGCGAATGTGTGAAATACGCCATTAATTTTACCTCTTGGCGTTAAAAATGGAACATCCAACAATGGATGTTTAACTGCGAATGTTGACTGAACAAATCTAGTTACAAATTTATTATTTTGCTAAAATAAATATTCTTTACCGTACTCTTATTGCACAAATTTTAGCTATGAATATCGCATGTATTTTTGCAAGATTGTAACAATACAAAAAATATTAATAAGGAAGACCGAGGCGAATCGGATCACAGGGCGAATCGGATCAAAGTAAGAATTGAGATCGTATTTGTTATATTCATCAATATATCTAACCATATAAAATACAAATAATAATTATTTGTAAAAATACGATCTCAATTCTTACTTTGATTCGCCTCGGTCTACCCTATGAGAGAAATATCTTTAATTCGAAAATATATATTTTATACGAATTTTGGTTTACGATTTTCTAATGATATTATTTTTGCACGATATCACACAAAAATCAGAAATATTAATGTTTTATAAAGTTTTCAAAAAGCGCATAATAAGAAACGTCTTCGCAGCTTTGTTCCCCTTATAATAGATATATACGTATATATATATATATTCGAGAGAAATGTTCTCATGAAATCTACGCCCTATTTGCGATCTTACTAGGGGTGGACGGATCTGTACGCGGCAATAAAACTAAAGTCGATGACATGCATAATACAGTGGAAGATATAAAACTGGCGACAAGCCGACGCAAAAGCAAGCCGGTAGGGAAATAATGAATTTTTAAAAGACTGGTCGCGTTAGAGCACGACATTCCGACTTTTGGACCCTTGTTGCTTTTTTTATGCTTTTATAGAGATGGTGTTTTCTTAAAAACAAAGTTTGTATCAAATACTCACAACGAAAGAAAAAAAGTGTATATCTTTTCTTGTGTATATCTTTTCAGTAATGTGTAAAAAAGAGAATTATTTCATTTAATATAAGATGGTCAGTTCGATGCAGATATGATTTATTTGCATAACATTAAACTAATAAATAAGAAGCGTTATAATTACATTATAATTACATTAAATTACATAAGAATTTTTTATTGGAACACGATGTTTTAAAGAGAAGATTTTGGGGCTTTTAAAGATACGGTCGTTGAGCGTCGACGTTATTACTAGAGTTTACGGAGTTGAATTTTAATTCCTCGAAAGTTCGAACGAGGTCACCAGGGAATGCAATGAATTAGTTCGTAATGAACGTTCGATAACTTTAGTACCTGCGGTTGAAAATCGCACTGCTCTGATATCAAATATGACAGAAAAACTAAATGCAGAGGCAATTGCATGAACGATTTTAAGTTTATATAAAGTGCATCTCGCGATGGAATAATTTCCTATATATTTTTTTGTAATAATTTACCTCATTTTCTCTATTTACAAAGTAAATGTAAAAAAAATAAAAAGAAGTAACATTGTAATGAATATATGGTCTTATATGTATATAAAATAATATAATAGATTTAATATCATTCATGAAAGATAAAAAATATATAACATTATTTTTTATTGTATCAAAATATAATTATAATTTTCAAGTATATAATATTTATGCATCATACTTGAACCTATTATACGGATCATTGCGTCTATTCTTGGGTCTTATTGTTAAATCAATGTGATAGACCTTTCAGCGGCCAAATGCACCAACAACATTCTAAGTCTCTACCTGTTGAAGCAACCAGCATACAAAATGCGGCTTTAGGGTTTCAACTACATTTTACACTATATGCACTCTCCCGAATTGCACATCGCATTCAGGGATGTGGCGCACGCGACACGTAGCACGCATTCCCGAGATCCTCGAATGCGCAGGGAAAATATTATTTCCTAAGAACAGGGCCTTGCTTTGTGAGCGAGACAGTTTGGAGTGCGTCTGTCACAGAGCAGATGTTAGGGACACACGAGTGGCGTTGAATCATAGATTTCTAGATTACAGGGTGACCAGAGGGAAAGCGGAAAAGGACTTCGTTGAAACGTGAGAGGAGGATGAGAGGGTGCGAGCTGGTGCGAGCGAAATGAGAGGGAGAGACGAATATGGGGAAGGGAAGGTGGACCAGCCGAGAAAGTGGGAGGGATAGAGAGTTGATTTAGCGGAGTCTGTTGCTGACGAGTCGACTCTGTAATTTTGTTACTTCATTTTTCCCGAGGAATGAAATCTCTGGGTCGGAGTGAAAGCGCAGGAAAGAGGCGTCGGGGATGTTCCAGATTTGTTGGGCGATCGTCGAGCGAAGGAAATATAGAATGTTCAATCAGAGCCACGACGGCACGACGCACCATGTTTTTCCTTATCAGCGACAAACTAGCATTTTGAAGCTGCGTTGGTCGTTTATAATGATTTTACAACAATGCGCGCGTGTATGCTTTTTATTTTCAATGGAATTAATGTAACGATATGAGTTGTGAACTAGATTTGCGCAAAGCACATCGTTCGTTTTTACTGTCCTCTCATCGGCCAGTGTCGAAACTGTATCGCGTTTTTCCTACTCTTCCCCGCTCACGAAATTAATGTTGATTAATAAGATATAATTGGATAGCGGCAAACGCCACAGCGAAACGCCATCCAACGTATACTTTACGTATAAACGAGAATTCACATCACGGAGCACATATACGCATAAATTTTTTAATAAAATTTATTTCTGACGGCAAAGTGACACGGAGCGGCGAGTTTTTATTCCATTAATTATTGGAATACCTGAACGTCGGGCGATTTTATCTGCGTACCAGGAATTTCAGCTAGCAAGCGTTTCGATACCAGCATATGGCACTTTGCTGATTGCGAAAGGCCACAATGGTGGACCAGCGCGACAGTACTTTTGCCGGAATCGATCGTTGTATTACGATGGCCTCGCGAGAAGGCTGAAATATTGTAGCAATAAAATTCCGAAGGGGAAGTGTAATTTCATCGCGATATATGTCGAAGAAGCGATCGATAGCTTTCGCTAATTTTTACACCGCGGATGTAAAGTGCTTTATTATATCTTATTTCTCTTGTTGCTCATAATTACGACTCCGTTCCTTTTTCTCCTTTTCTTTTTGCATTGGAATTATTTCAGCAGCCAGAGGTTCATAAATAGTGAAGAGAGTGTCAAGTTTCTTTCGCGTTCTTTCGACACGGCGCGTCGGACTGAATTTTTAAGCCGGTCTCTTATTTTCAGACGCGGCGATTAATTTTCAACTCCGAACGAGCTGATGAACGATGGAACGAGCGTAGTATGGCAACGAGAAGGACAGCATGGAAAGAGGAGAGAACGATGACAGCAGCACTTTGATGTCACGAAACTCGATTAAAAATCTCCACTCCCTTTGCAATGGATTACAGACGTGTACGCACGTTGGAAGGGGTTTTGAATGAAGTTTATTTCTTCGCATGTTTAGGATACGTCAGAAATATTTGAATTTATTACGCATATTACGCTTTTTTCCGCGATGTCAGCGATAATGGTGGCGAAAAGATGGTAGACGATTTCATACGTATTTTACTCATATGGAATGTATTAGTCATGTATTTAAAAGAAGTTAATTTCAGATCGTCGCGCCCGACCTAAATATGTTTCTACTTTAATATATTTTACAACATCGCAACGATGTTGTAAAATGTTCAGATTGGCAGCATATAAATAACCAACTATTTTAATAAATAACGAAAAATATCGCATAGAAAGATTATTCTATTATAAATTTATAAATAAATCCAAACTAAAAGAAGCCATCTGCAATAAACTATTAACTATTTGCAATTAAAGCTGTAATTGCGCAAAAATATCATACATTATATTTCAATTTTTCAATCCTGCAACACTCATTTCAGATCCCATCGGTATAATTTTTGTAGTGGAATATATGGCAATTATAAAACATATGAAGCAGCCGTTGTAATGAATGAAAAATACTCTCGCCGCTACATACCGGCATGAAAGCCGAGCTCGCAAGTGAAGGTACAACAAACGAGCGACCGGCTTCTGTTGGAATAATAGAGAAGCAAAACCTCGTAATTCTGGTCAATGTTATCTCTCAAAGCTTTGTTCCGCGGCCGTAGAACGCCCAAACTCATTTTCATAATTACGTTTTATAATGTATAACTTTTTTTTCAGCTACATTTCCGCCTTTGCGGCTTGCGCCGCGAGACCTCTTATTGTCGCACATCGCAAGCATTTAAACATTTTTCATTATTAAAAGTTTTACCGGGCGCTCGTATTACAGGCAACGTATAATTTCTGTATGATATTTCTATATTCGTGAGATTAATTCTAAATATACGCCTCGCACTACTGTATATATACCGGCGTCCTGTGCACAAATTACAACGGACACTTTAAAACTGTTACGTTGACAACTCTCACGTGTGCACGTAGCATGTTTTATCTACGCGACATGTATGGGACATATGGGTGATTTACTTTTCATGCATACGAGATCGATAAAAAATTGAAGCGCATGTACGTATCCACTTCCTTTATCGGGTTCTCTCCAGTTGCACCCTTCACAAGGTACATTTACATAAATTTAAATCGCGTTATATATAAGACATCCGCGCGCGGGCGAAATCGACATTGACTGATGGGCGCGATATATTATTTTAACGTTCCGCCGTCACGTCTATAGCGCAACGGCGGGAATAATTTCTTTAGACGAAATTATCAAAGTGATTACTAACCAAGTAACGGTAAATGATTAACGAGCCCCGTTCTCGGTAGTCGCGACTGCAATTAGCGGAAAAAGCGAAAAGCAAATAAAGCAGCGACTATAAATTGACGTTTGACGATCGCCGCGATGGTGCTCCGATGCGCTATCAACGTTGGCAATTTTGTACACGCACTCCCATTTATGCGCGATTTTTTTTTTTCGGGGATTATTTTTACCGTGGCTGACACTTCCCTGGAAAAATCTTCGACGCAGCAGATAGATGCCGGAAAATGATTTGTACCGGGTGGCGGATGACACGCGAATCGTGCATTAAGGTTGAGTTTATATGTAAACAGAGCGGGAGGTGGCAGATCGATGCCGATGCCGGCGAAGGAACGAAGGGGGAAATGGAGTCGTCGGGTGTGTTCTAACAAAACTGGCCCGGAACTACTTTCAACCAGGAACTTCGGTGGCCACTGGAAAGATTGGCTTTTACGCGTTCATTGCGAGAACTGTTTGTGCTGGGAAAATAAGTCTCGAGTTTGCGCAAGAGTTTTCGAGTACGCGTCCCTCGGTCGCCAATTCGTCTCGGGAAACAAGTGGAAAGAAAGTCTACTTGATTATCCGAATAAAGAGTCATACGTTTCGCGCTTTACTTGATATGTTTCTCAATTGAACAATGCTTTTGTATAAAGTGATGAAGGATATTTTTCTAACTTGTATCAAATACTCCAGTGGTTATATTTTTTAATAAGTTTCAGTATAAAGTGTAAAGTTGTATATAAAAATTGGTTTCAAATTAATTGTAAAATTGCGTTTTTTTCCATAAACTTGCTCACGCAACAAAATCAGGAATACGATAGAAATTCGTAATATCAATGGTTTCGGTTTCATCGATTCAAATACTCGCGTAAAACTGCGCGTTGTCCATGTTGAATCTCTTTTATCGTTCTCGCAGTTTTAGGATTTAAACGTAATCGATATCGGTCCGCGTTGTAAAGCAAGAAAAATTTAAGTGTAATGAAATCAAAATTTCTGCATAGAACTCTGATACACGGCTGGAGGTGAATGCATCAGTGCCGAATTGAGAGGATCGAATAGCGAACCTCCCTGGAGTTTCCGTCTTTTCTCCTCTCCTCCGCTTTTCGTTTTTCTGGCCGGCGTCGCTCGACATTTCCCAATTCGAGTTCGCCTGGACGTGAAAATCTCTGCACGGTCAGTTTATTTTAGACGCGACGGAGTATCGGGAAAGATGTGAGAGGCGGGTGAAGTGGAAGGGTGGCGGAAGAGGAAAACGCGATGGGCCGGGGAATGGGGTGACGGAGGGACGTAGGAGGCGGAGGGTAGCGTCGAGGGCGCAAGCAATTTTACGGACAACACAGCCTCTCCGTGGTCGTACCAACTGTGTTGGTGCCCGAAGCCGCGCTACTAGGGTGGAAGAGGGTGGTAAAAGGCTGCACAACTACCCCATACAACGCACTTACCCGAACCCACCCTTCTCTCGCTCTCTCTTTCTCTCTCTCTCTCTCTCTCTCTCTCTCTCTCTCTCATCGCGCGCGCTCGCATCAAGCTCGATACGTCCTGACAGCAACGATTAAAGGCACCGACGCGTTAACACGCGCGACGATTACGGCAAAGACAAACATATTTTGAGGAGGGTTTTAATATGCCTTCGCAGCATCACTTTTGATAAGAGAAATAGCAGAGTTTGTCCCTGTTGACAGACTTTTCACAGAGGCTCATGTATTTGACATCGAAATCGTTAAAGCTCACCATCGTGGCAAAAAGTGTACGGTTTAATTTTAGAAATAAGTTTTACGGTCGACTTTTTCGAACGATAAGATTGTTTAAGGTAGATTTATATAGCTCGTGCGTCATGATGATTGAATAGCTCGTACTGGATAAAATGTATACTTAAAGTATAATGAGCAATTAAATAATAGTCATGTTACACGAGAATGTATTGTATTTGTGAGAGCGATATTGTATTTGTTGTTGTGTTCGTTAAAGAGCCATCGAGTAAGCACGGTATTGTTACTTTTTGACCAATAATGCGCGCAGTTATTCGTAATAGCACAATTCCTCGCAGCTGTCGAGGGAATGTAACGCAATGGTCGCGGTACAATACTGCGAATTATCGAAAATGCAACTGTAACTGTAACAAAAATGATTAGTCATCGTATTGTTACGTTTGAAGTGTCGTTCAGCTCCGTACCCAGGATTGTTCGATTAATGCATCACTATAAAATAATCACACCGCAAAATGTGAATGAATCCACGCAACTTGGATTTATTTTCTCAATAAGTTAACTTGAGATTTTATGTCTCCAAAATTGTGCAGTGGCAAATGACAAATGCATTATATCACGTGTATAAATGTCATTTGCTTTATATTTAACATGTATTTATTTTATTAATCAGACAATTAAATAAAAATATTGCATGTATAGAAATTACATACAAGTCATTTATATATTCATTTGAACGTAGATAATTATAATGTATGCAAGTGAACAGATATGAAATGTACCATGTAATTGAGTTATATATGACAGACGATATATTCATGGTAGTAATGTAATTTTCGAATGTATGTCAGAATTTATCATGTAATTATGTAATGAGATTAATTTTAAGTGATCTCATATGCCAAGGATCTATAATATTTTAAACATCTACAATGTTTTATATAGATACGTGACAGTAAATCATTATTATGATTTAAATATGCTCTAAAATCGAATTTTTAGTTTCCGCTTCCGCGTTTAAATCTTTGCTTCGTCGGTGATAAATGAATTGGTTTTATCGTTTTTTGAAAAGTCATTTCATTGTCAAATAAATATCGTTTTTATCCTATTGATGTAAAACGATATAATCCTAATCTTATATTCAATTAAAATAATTATAATATAGACTTCTTAATTATTCAGAAATATGATAATAATAAACATTGTAATTCTAATTTCTATCCTTTTCTCTTTTCAAATATTTGCGAGAATAAGCTTGGACAAAATAGGATTAATCATGTTTTGGAAACGGTCCCGTTTCGTGCAAATTGTCCAAAGTGGCCGGAAATCACTATAGTGACGTAAATCGCGAGTAATGTCTGTCAGCATCAACTGTCAGCACCATCTCGTTACCAGTCGCTTCAAATCGATACTTTCAGCCGACTTTTCACTTTCGGGGCCTTATTGTGCCGACAACGATGTAACACAATACACATGTGAAATATTGCGTCGAGGGGACCAATTTTCAGCATCTCCTCGCCACATCCGCCGTACAAGGGTGCATCTGCGGAGCATGTGTTTCCGAGGGGGTGCGTGCGCGTTCGGGCCAGGCACCCCGCGGCGGCGCCCTCCGTGAAATTTCTCATGCCCGGAATTTGTTTTGGATTCGGGCGCTCGTTTTCTTTGGTGAATCTAGTTGGAGTGCCCACCTATTAATTCGTCAACTGCAAATCCCGAAGTTCTCTCTGTAACGGTCGCGCACAAGTGCTTCCTTTCTTTTCTTTTTTTTTTTTTTTATGACCATCACATAGGTTTCGTGGTGGGTACAGCGAGAGAGAGAGAGTGGCACCCCCGTTGTGTTGCCCGCGCGTTTGTACAGGAGTGTTTTGTCATATGCTTAGACATTGTAGCGGCCGAGAATAAATATCGGAATAAAATGCGGTAGCGGCAGGAGCTTAGTAAATCAAAGCTCGATCTATGTTGGTCATGCTTGAAGCTGATTTCGACAGATGTATGAAACGAATAAGAATACTGAAAGCAAAGGCTTTAAATTTATTTTCTGTTTAATTTTTGACAAGCTACGAATAAAAAAAATCATTTATTAAATCCAATAAGTGGTGTTGACTTCATTTAATCCAACGTCTTACGTTTTTCAAAAACGTTATTTTTAAATTGCATCTACAACTTTTATGCAACAGAGGTGTGAATGTTTTCAACATCCTACTTCGTTTTCTTATCGGGCGAATCGTGTATTCGAGTGGCGTTGTATGTGTTGAACCGAAATCGCGATGTGTTCTCTCCGTCGCAATTTTCCTGCACGAAGCCCTGAAAAATTGATGCACATACGAATTTACAAAATGGCAAGCAAGATGCAGAAAGCGGAAAGTACCTCATACGTCGGTAGTGTAACTCGGCGATATTTCTGAGTATTTCATAAGCTGGGCACTTTCGGAAAATAAGAGCAGACACGTAGTAAAACACGACGTCACCCTTCTGTTGCTGTAAGGGCGACTAGGCCCTTTCCTCGCCTAAGGTACTAAATAATGAAACAGGGTGACTTCTTTGAACTTTCAAATTTCGCTTCACTAGTCGAGATATGTTTTTACGCCTGAGATGCTAAATATATAATTGATTAAATTAGACACGAATGCCAATGTACCGCATTAATATTTGAAATATGCTAATCACCTCCAGCGTACAAGTCTTTTTCAAAGGAAGAGAAACATCGATTTTATGCAACGATTCCAGTGGATTGACAGAGAATGTCTGATTAAGTATTGATTATCATAAAAGTAGTCCTCTACTCTTGCACGTCGAGATTTAAGGAAGCCTGTTTTATTCAAATTTTCTCGCGTTTTTGGAATAGCATCAAAAGATCCATCGAGAGGGGAAGCTGCGCCGGCGTCCCACGGTTTTTCTATATGCAATTTATATTCCGCACGATGCTCAACCAGGCATCTGCTCGCGAGTACTGCAACTCAGAAAAACACTGACGTAAGAAGGCACCCGGGGGTACGAGAGGCTCAATGGATTCGTTAGTTCGAACGTGTATTTCGTGTTTTTGTCCCGTGTCAGAAGTGACATGTTCCAAGAGGCCAGCATAGTTTGCATGAGTGGCAAGAGTTAAAAAGTGGCGGCGAAAGAGAGTGGCCTATCTTGTACGCTTCATTCGCGTCTTATGTTCCCTCCCTAAGTCTGCCCTCGTTCACTCTTGTGTGTCCCTCCCGCGTTCTCTTAAAGCCTGTCAGTGCCTGCTGAAAATGACAGGGCCACACACAGAGCGGTGTAAAATGCACTCCCAAAGCATTGGCTAATAGAGTTACGGGCTAAAAGCTTCGTCAAATTTTTGCCCAGACACTGACCTGCTCCCCCTCAACCCGAAATGACGTTGTTTTTAAATTAAGTTATTTTTCGTTATCGAACGGCCCGTCCTGTCGGTCGATCGGTTGCTCCGTAATATCGTTCTACGATTTTTTGTTGCGACATCATCGAAAATAACTTTATAGATTCAACGTGAAATTCCACAAGCCATCAAAATGCCTGTGAAGATCTGAATTTGTTTATTTAAAAATAAACTCCGTACTAATTTGCACGAAATCAATAGAGAAACGTATCAACTAACTAATTAATTGTTTAGCCGTTTCAATAAAAAAGATAAATGTTTTGTATTTAAAATTTAAGAGTCAATTTAAACCAATGAAAGAGCTTAATTAATGAAACAAATGATTCCAATATTCGCTTCAACAATGATCCGTAAGATACTCTTGACACGAAGCCCTTCTATTGAGCTAGTGGCGGTCGCAATCGCGAAGAGTTCTACCGCACGCAGCGCAAAACAAAAGAGCGACCGAGGTAACGGTGGTTCTTTCACGCGGCCGAACCCATCGACGCGAGAATGCAGAAATATCGAAGTGACGCTTGCGCGCTTGCGGGAAATGCAAAAAGGAAAAGAGAATCGTGGGCTTCGGAGAAAGGGGTGAAACGGAGGAAATCAGGAATACTCGACTAAAGCGAAAAAAGAAAGAGAGGGAGAGAGAGAGAAAAAGACGGAGAGACGATCGTGGTAACAGGGGCTAAAAGGGGGGGGTCGGTGCGTTGAACCGAAATGAAAACAAAGGGTCCATTGGGTTCGGTGTGGCACGACGACGCGATGCAATGACGGTGCGCTGCATATAATACGGTCGTGCAGCCCTGGCATATGGCCGGCATTGGTCCGGGCAAACAAATACTCGAAGGCTCGTAACCGCGAGGCGAGGCGAGGTGAGGCGAATTCGAGCCGAGCGTGTCGGTGGTCCCTTTTCTCGCCTTATGGCGTGTGATTTCTAAATCACATTCACGCGATTCCTCTCGGGAGAGCGACATCGAGATGCGTCCATGTATGCGCGCATCATTGTACGCGCGTCGCAACGCGGCCTCATGCGAATTAATTCCCGACGCCAGAATCACGAACAATCGGTGCGGCGGGCGGGATGAGGCCTATCTCGTCCGGTCATACCTCGCGTGCAACAACGAGATTGCAGAGAGCAAGTGAGCGAGCGAGCGAGCAAACGCTACGGGACCGGGCGCGCACGTTCTCGTATTCGCCGCGTGAATCGCGTGAGAAATAATAATATCTATAAGCGACCGCAACGTGTATACGTTATCGACGATTTCCGAGTTTGCGATTCTTTCGCTGCTTTTCGCGATAAGCTGAAAACAATGAGTACCTATGTCCTCAGATTGCAAAAGCGTTCATTCAACGTCCAAAAAAAAGTGTTTAAATCTAAATGAGATTTTCTTAAATTTTTTAGACGGAACGGCAAAGTTTAAATAAAAACTATTATTAAGATTGCAGTTGACTAAAGTGTCTAGAAGTATACAAAAATGCCATCAGATTGAAAGATAGGTAAAATTGATGCTTCATTCTTTTCACATAGAAAGCCTTTGGACTGCGATCTTGTTGGAAGTGTCATGAGACATGGGTAGAGACATGGGCACTCAAAAGTCTTGATTAGAGGACAGTCAGGGGTGGCGATGAATTGCAAAAACGAGGAGCATTAAAATTCGGGGTTAGCGCAAAGGGTTGAAATCAGCTGGCTGGGTGCCCACCTTTACAAATTCAGCAGTAGGGTTGCCCGGCGTTCTAACATAACGAGACTTATGAACGGATTCAACGTATATAGAGCGTGCCCCTCGACAGATATTGAATAAACGTTTGAGGGCTTGTAGCATGTTAGTGGTTTGAGGCGAGCATACGACCGGGGTGATGAGAGTGAGAGGGAACGAAGGGGGGTAAGGAAACTTGTGTTCATAGGTAGGTAGATAGGTTGGTGGGTTGTGTGTATAAGGTGGGTACGTGGTATACGTCGCCTAACTAGCCATCTATCACATCCTGCTTTACGAGCTACGCGACCGATGCGGATTATATATACATAAGAGACGAGAGGAGTAACGTAGCACCGAGAACGCGAATAAAACGTGAACGCCCCACGAAATGCAAAGCCTTTAACTTTGAGGAACACTCGACCGTCAGAATATTACTCAATTTAAATGCGAACCGGGGAAAAGAAAGTGCGACGTCAATGAAGGGGGCTGGCTTTCCGACGAAGGGGAAATATATATCTAAAACTTTGTAAATATCATCAGTCTCGCTTATGTTACACGAATAAAATATTTTTTTCAAACAATATCAATATATTAAATTTCACGTAGAGAAATATAATTTAGGAATACAAATTACATTATAGAAGAAGCGCGCTATTAAAATATTACATCATTCAATAGTGTATTTTATTATTGTCCTTTTGATTCCTTCTCATATCTGTGGCTTTTTAAAGTATCAAAAACTGACATTATACAGCTGTAGCGTTTGTATAATCGCTTAAGTTCGAAAGGCAAAGATCAGCTAAAAGCGACGTGCTAGATAAGTCTTGCTCCTACGAAAGTATTAAATTATTCAGCTAATCCTGAACGCTGGAGATTAGTCGCGCGAATTTTACTAAATGGGGCCAAAAAGTATCCCTTGAGTCATGTAGCACGGCTTTGAAAGTTTTAAGACCGGCGCGGAAAATTTGCACTAAAGAATGCAATCCTAATTTAAACATGAACAGGTCTGAAGGAAGTTTTAACGAACTCGTTGCCGAGTATACGGCTTTACGAAGAGTTTCGATCGTCACGGACTCTCTGAGCTTAGGCAGTTGGACGTCGACAGAGTTTTGAGATAGTGGTATTAGTGTCCGTCCCGTCCATAATGTTTCTAAAGCTCACGTCCACAAAATATTACATAACATCTATATACATGACAGATTTCGCAAAACTTTGCTGTGATATATGAAACGTATATTTATAAACTATTCTGTAATACGAATATAATGCTTCACGTTCCTTTTATGTTTTTCTAAAATTTTTCACTAAAATTCGAAAATTCAATTTCAATTTTATTTAGCAATTTACTAAACAGAAGGAGCTTTATGTTTCGTGATGTAGAAATATCTCGCCGTAAATCCGAGCTCGGGCTGTATTAAATCTGCGTATGTAGTTCATCACGCGTATGCAAATAAAGATAAAGACAGTATCTATCTGCTTCTATAGCGAAACGTGCTTCTACTCATCTCGAAGTTGAAGTTCCCCTTTGCAAGGGTGAAGTGACCGTGCTGATGAATGATTCGCCGATATCATACACACGTATGTCGCGATAACCTCGCCATTGTGCTCTTATCGTCCCAAGGCCCCGACCACTTTTTCATCCTGCTCGATGACTCGTAGTTTCGGAAATTCACTGGGATGCCGCGTTCCGGGGATATGGGAATACCGAGAATAGAAATAGCGTAAAACTTTTCGTAAGACGTATGACGACCTCTTCGAGACCACCGTCGCGAATAACCGCCAGAAATATGAATACCCTTGCCGTCCTACTGGGAACAAATTCCATATTTTAGAAAGTATAATTTTGTTTTCTCATTCTTAAGGTTTCGCTTAGCCAACAGAGACTATCCTCAATGGCAACCGGTAATGCGTGAATGCTTTACAGGATTACCTTATAAAAATTCACGTCATCTCATTTCTCGAGGCCGTGATATCATGTCATGTAACACATACCAGGCACATGCCGTTTAATGTATGCAAACGGTCGACTTCCCTCAAAAGAAAAATTTTTGCCTAAAGGAAAAACTGTGGAATTTAGCTATTTTGCATTATCATGGACTATGGATATTTAAAAACTAAATGCATATCGTTGACAAGATCATCGTAAATTGAAAATGGCTGTTACAACGTGTCCGCATAACACGTACTTAACGTTGCAAAACGTTTCGCATAGCCGAATTGTAAACACTTCGAAACGAAATCAATTTTACAAACGAGTTCCATCTTTCCCGTGTCTCTTTATACGCTTATTTCCTTCGTTCGATTCATAAAGCTGTAGAAACGCGTTGACATGAACGGCGTATTATTTTCAATATTTTGACGTTCAAGCTCGAAGGACGCAGGAATATGTCTATCGAGCGAATCCCGGAGGTATAATCAAATCTGACAGAGACCTCGGACCCTTCCTATTGAGTCATATGACAAGCGCCGATCTGTCGTCTAATCTTTTTATTCATCGTACATATAAGTGTATTTGTTATTGGGATGAGCTTCTTTTCGAATTCGCCCAGCCTCCGAAAGCGGAACCCACGTTTATTCGCTTGAAAGAGCACGTACTCGCGGCGCCTTTAAGCACGGATGGAGTGCAACAAAGCCTTTAAGAGCCCGTAACATCTGCTACTTGAAGAAAACACAACCGTATTGTGTCTTTCAGATATACATGGGAAGATGGAGATCGTACGGAATCGTACGATCGTAACTTAGATCTTTGAATCAACGAAAATGCACAAATAAAGAGGATATATGCAATACAGAAATGTAATTATTTGTGTAAGATTAATTACATATAAATCATTGATTTTTTTTAAACTAATATATCGTTATTTAATTGTTGTAGAAATTTAATAAATTTTTATTTTTAGTTGAGTATGTGTTGCATTTATTAAACGTGACTGCCAATTTATGACAAACCGCGCTTACCGCAGCCTTATTTTTCCTTTGTCATTTGTGTTAAATCGTACACACCACCTGACTACGTCGATTTGTCGTGGTGCAGTCCGCCGTGTGCACCTACGTGCTTCACGTAGCTCGCCGGATGCATATACACGTATAGGTGCATGCACCGCTCCGCTTTTCGGCGCCATTGCGCGTGAAAAGTGATTTGCACGCTCGCGGAAGCACGCACGAGCTGATGAAAGGCCTATGTTCATACATAAGTATATGGCACGCGAGTTCGTGCACATAGACACATACATCGGGAACGCCTGTTTTAATCTACACATACAATCAGTCGCGACAGAAAAAAAAAGAAAGCGAATAAAGTGTACTTAAAACTCGAATTTCGCGTGAGAAGTATAACGCCTGTTACAAGTGCGATTGACATTAACATTTCAAGCCAATCATTTAACAGGCGATATTAAATCAGGTATGCTAATTATATTTCTGTATTAATAAATTTAAGAATTTTATTTATTCTTATTTACATTTATATTATTTTACTTTGATGCAGCGATGAGAAAAAAAATAAAATTAATTGATCTGAGCTATTAAAATGGCACAACGCTTTACTCGAAAGAGGAGTGTAAAGAAGCATTTGCTTCGTAGACAGGATAGATCAGCCACATTAGAGACATCTGAAATTTCACTCTTCACGCGGCGCGACGTTGTATCGGGCGTTCAGTTGCGTTTCACGCTTCTGGATTTGATTACCTTACGGTAGTGACCGTGCCGGTGCGCTTGTGCCAGGGACAAACAGCTCGAACGGCAAAGGGAGTGTCGACGTGAATGTGTCGAAGCGGAGGGTTAAAGAGAATTGCGAATCGCGGGCGGGCAGCGCAACGGCGAGACTGGGATTTCGGGATAGTGCATTAAGATCCTTCACCAATAATCCAATAATATATACTTTCGGTCTAAATGGAGCAAGCTAGTACCGTGCTATTGTACGCCGTAGCATGCGATTCGACTGTCAGCTCATATCAAACGTTCCCCCTTTCGCCCTTTGTGGAAGCCGAGCGACGCGATTTACGTGTAGATTACCTATCGAGCATTGATTGGTTCTGCCTCGATGGCCTCTACGTCATTAAGGTGGCCGCGATTGTTGCAATATCGGGCGGCGGTGTGTGCTGAAGCGCATATTATATTAACTTTCACAATATTACACAGGTATCTCTCGGTAGCACAAACGCACTATTTATGTAATTGACCATATACAAGGCTTAATGATTACCGCAGTGCAAAATTTGCAAATAGAGAAATTGCTAATCAAAGGAATCGAAGAAATAATAATCCGTTAAAAGAGTAATCGTTGTTGACGTGTTACGAGAAATTATTCGCACGAAGCGTTCATTATTTTCGTTAATAATGGAAAAACATTACGCTTGGTAATTGTTGGGAGGAATTTTTTTGTTAGGGAAGCAGAAAGCTATGCGAACCAATAAATCATCTTGGCATCGCGGCAATGGCAATATTTCGCTAGGCTGTAAATTTTTTATGGCTCCCCGATTGTAATTGACATCGTATCCAGAGTCGGCACACTCGAGGATTCAACTGTCAGTATGAATGCTGCGTGATTGAAGGTGTAATGAAGCGAATTACGAAACGAACGAACGGAGAGTGAAAAGGGAGCTGAAAATATATCGCGAAATATCTCGCGTAGGCAACGTGATATCGATATTGGTTACGGTGGGAGCAGCGGTTGTCCCGCACAGGGATAGTGTACGTTTTTTTTTTTTGCTTCAATCTTTGATCCAATATCAGTAGAAAAACGTAAAATGAACGATGACAATCTGTTCCTGTCCACGACACGACACGAATGGATATTTAACCAGTCGTGTGCGAGAGGATGGAAATAATTATGGTATTCAAGGACCAGAAACGAGGAAGCGTATCGCGATATTGGATATTAAATGCCCTGCTGACATTTCGCTTTTTAAAAAGGTCAGACAAGTGCCAAGTGCTCATAAAACTCTCTTGTCAAAATAGACTTACGATTATGAAAACATAACATCATAACTATAAATAGCAAATAATAAGATTTCTGAATTAATTTTTCTATGAAAAGTAGGTTAAATGATATAGATAACTTATATCGATTGAACATTTGATTACCACATGAGTTAAATATATTGAACAACAGAATAGATTTAACTTTTGAAAAAAGAAATTAGATTGATTTTATCATCATTTACATCTAAAAAAATGGACTCTCTCGTATCATAAAATCTGTATACATCTCTTTCGTAAAGCTCTTCTAGAGAACATAACTGGCGTACTTAAAAAGATTATCGCTCATTCGCAGGTGCTGAACGTGAAACATCTTCCACGGATCTTCATACCAATGGGATCCGGCACTTTTCATCTAGCCGGAAAAAATCCGCTTTTGATACCCCGGCGTGCAACGCGACACCTCGATTGGAGTGGCGATCGCAATCGATCGCAGCGGCGTTCGAAGTCCCGTCACTTTGAATGGTATGTGATTGGACGAGCAATGAACCGAGCGAGTATAGAACGCGGAAAAAAACGGACAAGCTCTTCGATAAGAAGAGGGAAACCGGAGAAGCGGAGGAAGGAGAGGTTATACTGACGTGATAGAGATGGTATGAGCTACCAGTATACACAAGATGGTATATACATATATACGCATTATTCTCTCTCTCTCTCTCTCTCTCTCTCTCTCTGTACGTCAGCGTACGCGTGTGTCTATGTACTGGAACAAGAAGAACAGAGACCCCCTACCACACCGAGGGTTACCCAGGTAACGCATCATTCCTCGTGTACCCATGGTAACCGAGTCGACTCCGATCTCTCGCCCATCAACAAGCCATTTCGCATGCCAACTCGATCTGCGCGGACTCGTCAACGACGTCGAAGGAACGGCGGCGGCAATTACGAAGTCGCGTGCGCACCACGTGGCACGTCTCGGGATCGGGAAGCTGTATTTCTTCCGCATGACGGACGTTTGAAGCGAATAGTTGTATATCGCAAAGAACTTGCTAAAAGAACTTACAATTACTAGAACATTCATTTGGACTACTTATACGTGTGTGTGATATCTAAACTTTAAATATTTTCTATGTATATTTAAAAAAACGCAGATATTCATCGATTAAAAAAGAAATTATATGAAGATTCATTGATTAAATTAATAATATCGCTAATAATGAATATGAGTTTTTATATTAACATGTATTGTGATATAATAAATTCTAATTGAGAGCTTCTCAATTTCTCTAACTGTAACTTTGTAAATAAAACACTCAAAAATCTTCGAATAACGAAGGCGATTCTTATACAATGCGCACAATACAATTTAAATAATAATGGATAGATGACGCTCAGAATACGACGCTATTTCGCTAGGTCAAGAAACAATTTTCTCTCATTAGAGTAATTTCAGCAACGGTCAAACAAGGCATAAATCTTCTACCATCGTCCCAGTCGAGAGAGCGCGACTTGATGGAGCAATTATTTTGATATCGGGACCACTCTCGGCATCTCTTTAGTCTTTTCCTTCTCGCTGCTTCGTGGAACCCTGCGGCGTTCTCTTCTTCTGCAATCGTTGTCGCTGATGGCGACTGCTCGACTATTCTGCTCTTATTCCTGTCGTCGGCACCAATTCTTCGTTAAATCGGACTTAATTACTTAAATCCCGTCGGGAAATGCTGATGGATCGGTTATAATTAAGAGGATTCTTGCCGGCCGACTTCCCCTCTTCTCCCACCCCCATCGTTCCTCAATCTTTCCTGTATCCACGGAAGTAGCCCTTTTCCGGCCAGGCTATAATCGAGGTTCTCAGCGATTTCTCGATGTCTCCCGCCGGAATGTAACGGTTCAGAATGCAACAGAGCGAAGACTGAAGCTTTTCACTTGGATTCTGTTTGTCCTCTTATTATAATTAATCTGATATTATTTTAATGTCTAGTTTTCTCTGCAAGAGAGCGATAAAAACTTTTTCTCATAATACGCATAATTACATCACACAAGATATTATAATAAAATGTAAAAAGAGCTAATAAAATAAAACGAATGGAAGATAAAAATATAGATCTTTATAAAATTTATATCTGTATAATTTATATCATTTATACACATATTAATTGATATAATGACACCCAGCGAGAAAGAGAGAAAACGATGAGAGACAGAGAGCGAGAGAAAGAGAGAAATCTATCTTAAAGAGAATCATAAAAATTTAAAAACTAATGCTATTTTCATGATATTCGTACGGACGTCATAAAAAATTATACTTTTACGACATTTCTACACAAACATAAATGCAGATACGCAATGTTTGAAAAGTGAAATATTGTTCTATACGCAACGTAAGCCATAAACACACATCCGTAAGTGCGGTTTGCTATGATAGCAATATCATATTTCAGCAATAATGTGCCACGTCAGACAAAAGCTCTTTTATCTCATTTTTCTTTAATAAACTCTAAGCTCGGTTGCTTAATTAGAAAAGCGTAAATACTCGCGTGCGGCAACTCCGCTAACACGAAGAACGCGGGTCGACTGCTGCCGCAAGATAACGGCAGTCCCCGGCTCGGCACGATGAGCACGTTCGGGCGAACAAAACGGTAAATACACAACGATAGTGCGTGCGCGTATCACGCGCGAAACGGAAAACGATTCACGGTAGATCCGTTTTAATTTCAATTTCGATCCCTGCGCGTGATATCCGCGCCGGCCATTAACGTGCATGCGCGCATAACGAACAGATGCAGCCGCTCGCTTCGCCGATGGTCGATGTAAATCATGAACAAACAGAAGATCGATGCGATGCGCAGGGCGCGTATTTATTTTGATCGCGCGATTCGCTCGAACGAGGTGTTCTTTTCGGCGATGATGAAACTCGTTGCCGTAATCTCGCATTATACGCATATCGAAATATCCGCGCGGGAATATTCGGACATTCGTTCGATTGACAGAAACCTCGATATGTAACTGCATAAATCGAATTGGAAAATGGTAATGAGGACACGACGAGAATAAAATGCTGGCTTTTTGTATTGTGAACGGTAATAGTACCTTGTATATTGCTCCACGGAACCTACGGAACTCCGATTGGATTATATAAGTAAAGCAGGAATGTAATTATCGATCCTAATGAGTGTACCGGTATCACGGCAGAAGCAAATAAAACAGCGTTATTAACGTGCCGTAATCCTCGTCGCTTGTTACAGCGACAGCAGCACGGAGCCTTGTTTAAATTCGAAAAGCAGTCGCTAGAAGCTCTTGATAGTTACGCGATGCAATGTGTGCGCTCCTGTTACGAAACGGCAGTAAGACCAAGTTGTAGTCAATATAGTTGAACTGGGGAAGGATAAAACGGGAGAGAGAGAGAGAGAGAGGCTCGTAGAGCGAGAAATATAGCAAGAGGGTGGTACATGGACGGTACAACAAGGATGAAGAGAGTAAGGCAATAGCATTTCCGGTATGGCGTCTATGTCTTCGCAACCTACAGCCGGAGGCTACCTTTCTCAATAATAAGTTTCGCATTATACTGCAACTCTTCTGTTTGCATCTCCGAGTTCAAGGGGATCGTTTCCCAGCACACCTCTCTCTCTCTCTTCTCTCTTGATTCTATCCTCTACTTGTATATGTCTTTCCTTTCCTTTCCTCTTGATCGCACTCGTCTGGTTTGCTCGAGTCGCTCAAACGCCTCGATCTTTATCCAACTACGGACTAACTTTTATGTTGGCATGACGGAAGGAGAACAGCTCTGTTTATAGTCCAAATACACGTATAGTTTTTCCTACCCGCTCTCTCTCTCTCTCTCTCTCTCTTTCTCTCTCTCTCTCTCTCTCTCTTTCTTCGCGTTCAGTTCTTTCCCCCGCAGCGCATACTTTTCCTTTATCGCCGCAGCCCTATTTTGAACGTAAAATAAAAGACTCGGTTCAGTACGGTACAAGAATTTCGATAGTATCCGATCTGGCAAACTAGTTTGAAATATATGCGTCAATAATGAATGGAGCGGGTCATATCTACTGATCGACATATATCTCACTGTTAAATACACAGTAAATAAAAATTTTGTTTGAAACGTTTAATATTTCATAGATGATAGTAAATCGTGCTAATTGATCGTTAATATGAAACCAGATAAAGTTTCCTACGACGCGTATTCATTATCCCGTAGCAATTGCAGCTTTTCCTTCGACGTCCGTCAGGAACTTAAACGAGTTACCGTGCTCGAAGCATCGATTCACGTCGCAGGCAATGAATTACGTGAGGTCCATCTCGAAGGCGATATGCTGAATCGCTCACGATCGCGAGAGAAGTTAGCGTAAGCTCTGGATAGGTCACCGCTGTTCGTCTGGCTTAGCGCGCAATATTGGTTACCGTCGACGTAATATAACATCTTGTAACATGAAATGGATCATAATATTCCCGATGTAATACGGGCCATCTATCTGGATTTCGCTTTCCGTGCGCGCTGGTTAATTTCGCGTGGAATTATATCCGAGCGCGCTTTATTCCACGATGGCTACAGTTACGCGCGTTAACTCGCTCGAAACCCTAAAAGCCCGGCAACATAGATCGGCTGTGGACTCAAAGGCTTCGTCCGCGAACGAGTTGTAATTCGCTAATGATCGCGTGCACCTTTCGCCCGTCGGCGGCATATACAATGTGCGATAGCACCGGATAATATAAATGCCAAACTTTTCAGAGCGCGGATTTTGCGCGAAATTTATACCGAACTCGCCGATCGAGGCAATATGCCGGGATGAAAGGGTGGCTCGATTCGGTTTCAGACGTTTGATCCTGCACCGAACACGGATAAAGTTATAAATGAATTGAAATTTAATTCAGTTAGCGGAAATTACGAAACTTTATTTCGGAAGTGTCGGTCGCTGTCCTCAAGAGAGAGAGAGAGAGAGAGAGAGAGAGAGAGCGAGAGAGATATGAAAAGAAAGGAAGAGACAAAGAGAAAGCTAAAGGAAGCAAGAGAAAAATATATAAATATTTTTTCATTATTTTGCTATATTTTGATCAACGATTAAAAGCTTGTGCCATCGTTTTTTTATCATTCCTACTGAAAGCTTACATTTTATAAGTTTGCGCGTACGCGATAATATAATATCTTTGATTTTACTGAAGACACTTTTAACTTTTATAAATCAAATTAATTGATTTAGAAGAAATAACTATGAAATATTAAGAATGATACAATTGATAATGTAATGAAAGTTGTGAAATTGATAATAGTAATAGCTAACTATTATATAAATCGGAATATGGCATCGCTTCGACAATGCCATTTCAGTGTTTCGTCAAAATGCAACGCCAGCGGACTGGTTTGGCTGCGCATCTGCATAGAATTCCGGTGTAATGCAACTTGGTTGAGCGCAAAGGGTGCAAAACAGCGCCTCGTCTCATGCCCTTATTATAATGTATTCCCATCGGTCGGGGGTCGAACCCGCTCCTGTAGGACACGGGTAGGATTCAACGATGTAACGTTTAGCAGACGGAAGTCCCGTGGGGTTAGAGTGAGCTAGTTCCGGACGATTCCTTGCAGAACTGTAAATACGACAGGAACGACACGATGTCGATTTCCTTCGTAGAAAACCGAATTTCCTCAAACACATATATTCAAGGACTCCTTATCAAAGCCAAGATAAATGAAAATAAAAGATAACGTGCATTTCAAGACTAATTAGGTTTCATTCTATTTAAAAATATTTTAATATTTCACACAATAATTTATCGGATAATTTTTCAATAATCTTTTTATGTAGTACTATATCTGGTCTCGTGTTTGCTGGTTAAAAAAAATTCTATATATGTATACTAAAATATCGAATCGAAAAAAAATCTTATACTAAAAAATCCAATAAAGCAAATTAAATATACACTCTTACA
The DNA here is from genome assembly GCA_928718305.1 of Tetramorium bicarinatum. NCBI lineage: Eukaryota > Metazoa > Arthropoda > Insecta > Hymenoptera > Formicidae > Tetramorium > Tetramorium bicarinatum. The sequence goes on along the minus strand of OV788329.1, from coordinate 13,669,701 downwards.
GAATAATTATAACTGGCTTATTTTATTTTTATTCTATTCTATATTAAGTAATATTGTCGCGCGAAACTTCGACAAAATGTAGAACGTTCTTGTAAAACAATTTAGCACTGGTACTCTGATTAATTTCATTGTAAACACAGTTTAATGACGTAGTTTCAAAGTAAGGCAAATCCATTTTCGTAAATAATTTAATATATAAATTCAATCATATAGTTACAGAAGCAAAGTTCATTACCAATCTTATTCATTTATGTACATAAGTGAATGTGTACCTTTTCTTTTAAAAGAAAACTCTAAACTCGCGTTCGCTACGTTATTTCATAGGTATTTTATAAGTTTTCACAAGATGTATCAAAATAAATCAACTTAAGAAAAAGTGGAGCGTATTAGATTTGCTAGCTTGGAAGTCTTCCGCAGCATTTTCTTCCTTCTTTTCTAACAACTTGTCGTTTTCTAATCAAATTAATATTCTTTTTTTACCCGCTTCTATGAGACTGGTACGGCGCGCGAACAGATCGGCTGAGGGGCGAGGAAGCCTACCCTTAATTAGGTACGGTAATCACGAGAGCCGAAGGGAGCAAATCCAAGTTTGATTTACCATTCACCTGTTTTATCTAGATGCAATTATGCACCCCTCGTGTATATCAGGGAACTCGTATATGGGCGGATTATGCAGGGGGCCCATCATTCGCGGAACGGGGTATATTCAGGAAGAAGGGGAGGCGCAGAGCGAAGGGAGGGACTTTTCGCGTTTTGCGCCGCGTTCCTAACTCACGTACAGCTGCATAACTCCATTGTTGTATCGATTCGTACGCCGTTCTCTCGCTGGGCTTTCCGCTTCATCCCTTCGGCGAAGGGCAGCGCGATGGGTCGGAGAAGTTCGCTTTAACGAGCTTTCTCAAACTCGATTTTGACAACGCGAGGGAAAGGTTGACTTCAACGAAAAGTGCGCGCTGTGGAATAAACACTCGCGTAAAGGACGTGTATTTTATGTTATGCACATACACGTCCGACGAGGATAGATGCTCAAGTTGATTTTATGGTGATTTTTATTAATAAACCAATATTGATAAACCGGAAAAATATTACAACTGTAAGAAAATCTATATATTGTAAAACATTCTAACACACTTTTCTTCTAGACACTTTTTCATAGTTTATATTTTATTTATCGAGAGAGAGAGAGAGAGAGAGAGAGAGAGAAGGGTTATCTAAAAAATTTATTAATTACAAACATTTTAAATTTAATAATTCTGTGAAAAGAAACTTTATAGCGAGAAGAGTTCACAATTTTATGTTTAAAACTGTTTCACAGCACTTTAATATTTAATTAACCATCAAAACCTTTCTTATGGTTACTAATAATAATTTTCATTAAAAATAAACAATTTACTTTTTGTTCTGATTTAAAGTTAGTTTTATACGCGAGGTGCTTCCACTCTTTTTTCAGTTTCAGAAAATGGAAATCCTCTCAGGGAGACTTCTCGTTCCCATCACGAAAGGTTGCATGCTTCGTTGACTTTAATTTTAGGGGACACGTCGGAAATATATTAAATATAGATCAAATTTGTGCAACCTAGGGAGTATTCTGATGGGAATATGATGACAGTGGCGAAGTCGGAGAATATTTTCCATTTTCGTAATATTTCGGAAAGTATTCTACGTATCGATACAAATCCTATTTATTCTCTGTATATTAAGTTGGAGAACAAAGAACATGAAAATGCTTTAAAACTTTCATTTTAAACTTTTATCAATTTATTTATTAGATAAAAGAAGGTAATTATGCATTTCAACTATTTAATAAAAATCTCAAGAAAATTTTCAAGAAAGGAACGGTATGAAGCAACTTTGGCAAAGCATTTAACAATCGATAGATAAAATGTGAAACCCTCGATACAACCTATACACACACATAACTTCTTACAACTATAATATCTACCTATGTAACATCTTCGTGTTTTAAGTTACACAGACAGATGATTCGATTTACCAATGTCCGGTTTGCACAATATCTCGTCAAGCGGCTTACAGCTGACAAAAGAAGAGATGAATCGAGGGCTTGACGGCAATCAATGCCGATAATTCGTCGTCGGGAAATAAAATTTGAACGGTGAAAGCGATTGCCATCAGAGAAACGATGAAAATCGCGAGAACGTTGCTGCTTCTATATACTTGATACGGCAATGACTTTTACAGATTGCACGATTTTACAAACTTATTAAAAAAAATATATGTATGTGTACATATGTACGATCAGTTTAATATCAATGATAGTTCTGTATGCATAAATCTTTTCTTCATACAAAGAAATAATATCGATTATTATCAATTAAGCTAAATAAAATTCTTCGATAACAATACGTACTTTTACATGCTGCAAATTTTTTTAAACATGCTGATATTCTTGTTATTATTATTCAGGCTTTTTTATTGATTACGCCTTTTCAACTAAGGAGACGTTGAAAAATCACAGAGACGTCTTCGCGTTATCTCAACGATATAACGTATTCAGTGTATAAAGATCACGGCATGTGAGTCGTGTGTGGGAACGGTCGAGATAAATCGGTGTCCTCGAAATTGCCAGGCGCGATATTTCGGTGCATCAAGGCTCGCCGACGTTTTTTCTCCCGTCCGAGATAAGTCGAGGCACTTTAAAATAATTCCGCGGATCCTCGGGTGACTCCTAATAGCTCGGAAGCGACGCGTCTCGAGAGACCTTTTACGCGTTGGCATGGGGTCGTGCGTGATCTAGATTCCGGCATATCGCCCTCAAACCCCCCGAAAAAGAAAAACGGAAGTTCCGACCCGGGTCGTATGCCGTAACGATGTTGCAGGAAAACGGCTCTTCAAAAAGCAGCTCGTAAACTCGTCAAGTTTGCCAGCCTCGAATTTCAGTTGTTAAATAGTCTGTTACCCGTCAATATCTTCTTTTTCTCTCCTAAAAGTGTCTTTTCTGTTTTAGAGAAATGGAGAAGTAAACTCGTAGAGTCTATATAGAGGATTCTATATTTCACTTATACAAATTTATTTCTACTGCATATTCGCCGTTTCATTCAATCTTCCTAAAATCTTTACTTTGTGTCTATATTTACATTTTAATCTCGAATAAAAATCACATAAAATCCTATTGATATAGACAACTGTTTGTTTGTCTCTTTTAATCCATTATTATATATTTCCTGGGATTACTTTTCACCCTTTTTTTTTATTCGATGTTACAGATTGGTCAATGCAAAACCATGTTAAAAAATTATTTACGTTTCTCACGCTTTCTCTTGCCCTCTCTTCTTTCGTATCCCCTCAACATCCAAATCTTGCTGCTCGTCCTACCTCGTCCTCGCTTGCGTTCTTACTGGGAAACGAGCGATTAATGCCTCGCGAAAGTTACGGGCAGAAAACACAGTTGTCGAGGAGAATAATGGCGCACGAAGAAAGGAAACCGTGAATACCGCGGCGCCACGTAAAATAACGCTAATGTATCTTTATAACGGGCGGAAATCAAGTTTTATTATGATTCAAGATTCGCTTGAATATTCCGCCACTACCTGGTTTTAGTATAAACACGTCTTGTTATTATCTTTATTCCCTTTCACGAGACGTGCGCGGGTTTGTAACTTTGTTATACGAAATTGTTTGTAATTGTAAAGTTCAAATTATTCCTAAATATGGAGCTCCTTTTCGCGAATACTGATTAAATGTATTAATTGTTAAATTAATAAAATATTAAAGTATATGTGAAAGAACTGTTGAAAGAACTACAACTTTCGTATACAGTTTTTGTATAAAAGTAAGAGCCAGGACAATTGAATCCATGTGTGTATTCCGAGTTAAAACGTAATGCAAAGCATAAAAAGAAGCAACGAACTTCGCTGCTTTCCAGGGATAAGGGAAAGAAGATAAGAGGCGCAAGATAGAAAGTCAGAATGGGAGAAGAAGGAAAGGGACAGCGAGACAAGAAGCGAGCGTGATGTTAGAGGAAGAACTTAATATGGCGCCGCTCAACGTAATAGGCGGACCAAGCATCGACCCACCCCCTACGGCTCGACGAAGAGAGGCAATTTTCTTTATTTCACAGCGTATAATTATATCAGGCAACAGTGATGTTCGTTCATTTCATAAAAACGAAAAAAAAGAAATAAAAGGCTCGACTTTCCGGGATTTTAACATCGGCGGAACGAACGACCGGACGATGTATATTCTGGTGGAGCTTTTCATCGGATTGGAAAAACTCATGCGAGCCAATCGAGTGTGCCCCGCGTCGCAAATATCGTTCGCGATGTTTCTCGCGTTTCATGGATTGTTTTTCGTTTCTTCTTGCCCGTGCCCGGCGAACAGTAATATCGACTGCGGAAAGCAGTTGATACTCGACAGTCACGAGAAGGAGGGATCCCCTCGCATTCTCTTCGCATTTCGTTCTCAGACTTGATAAATCTCCTAATGTCTTTTTCGCTCTTTCTCTGTTCTCCGATTTCTTGCGCCACATTTCTCTTTTCTTATAGTTTTCGTTGCATGTATCGTAACTGGTACGACAGTACTCTTTCTTCCTCAAATTCCTTCGCACGATAAGTCTGTATTGAGTTGTTCTTACACTGATATATACAATAACATAATTTTGTGAACTACAATTGTAAATTAATTTTTTTTCATCACTATCATGTTAAATAATTGTCGGACATAACATAAAAATTAATTAATTATTAATATATATAATTAAAAATTCCAAAGGCAATCAATAAACATTTTTAATGTTATTTGCATTTAAATGAACTTCGTCTAACAATGAAGCTATTTTCAATTATTTATCTTGCCTGAATTTCGAAAGTCATCCGAGAATAACTTTCTCTAAAGAGCTATTTAAGGAAGAAAACCCGCGAGCTTTGATCTCGCCCTTTGAGATCCTCAGAATTGTACGAGTAAATAAATATCCTGGTAATTCGATGCGAGCCCATTAGAAGAAAAACAAAAGAGTCTGAATGGGACGGAGAAATTTTTCCGGCAGATAATTGAAATTGGAGACGCATTACGTTCTTTCGAGTACCTAGCTAGGAACGTACTCCGCTTTCCGTGCAAGTACAAGCTGTGCAGCTAACAATACTTTTAGAAGTTTCTAAATATAGCGATAGAACGAAACAATCCGTTTGTTTCTCTCGTCGTGCATTCAGTTTCATATTACTTATAATCCCCTAAAATACGTTTCCATCAATTCGCTTTTGTTTACTGTACATGAAGCTTTCTGTTATCCCGTTAAACAAACACGAAAAAAAAATGCGTAATCGTATTTTCTAATTGGTATTATATAATAATAAGTTAATTCATAACACTAATATTTTGAGAGTGATTGAGAGAATAATAAATGCAAAAAATATTAAAATTTGATTTCTTTTTATTTTCTGTTTGGTTTCTATTAATATCAGGAGTTTAAATATATGGAGCTTAAATCAGTTTGCTAGTATAAAAAATTTGATAGAATAAAAATATAATGCGAATCAACTTATTTATTTCAATTTATTTATTGTATCTGATTTTTATTTTTCTCTTTTTATTTTTTCATTGTATGAAATTAATACGATATTTTTTTCGTTTTGCACCAAATACGCGAGTTATCGAACATGATTCATGCACAGTGCGCGAATGTAAGACATGTATCTGACATAATACGTACTCAATGGAAGCATCGCGGCGTGTATACAGGTACGCGAAATGTACTAAGACGTAATTTGTGGATCGTTGCGTTAGCATCAGCATTTAAGCGACGTTTTCGGAAATTACGGCGGGATGTAGTTCGCGCAGGTGAGGAGGTTTTTGCATAAATTGTAATTAACATACCATCAATTATGATTATGACGGACACGCGTGTGGCAAGGCAGATTAATGTTTATGGGTAGCGAGCTTTATGGTCAAGAGTAATGCGAGGCGCGCAAGGTGCCAAACTGGAAATTAGATCGCAACGCAAAGGATTTACGGTAGCCGGTAACATCAGGTAACAACGGTGTAACACTTACTGTGAAATTAATGTTAAGCCAACAATCTCTGTTGTACGTAGTCGTAATGTATATGAATGTTACATGAAATATATATAAATCTTACAATATGTATACTTTCTCAACGCTGACATATTATTATTAATACATATACAATTTTTAATTTACTTCCTGCAAATATAATAACTCTTAACATCTTGTAAAAATAATCAATTGTAGAACTCATTATATATTCGATTATTCACAAAAATGATAAAGAAGAAAATGAATAAAAACCGTTTTTAAATTATGCAATTGTATTGTATCTACATATTTTGAGTTTCATATTAATTGCTGAATTATAATGTCTATAAAATGATTTAATGATTCATAAAGAATAATATTTTATATCATATACATGTTTTTTCAATGAATTAAAAATAGAACTGGTTGTAAAAATTAACGATCGGGTCGATGGTCACTAGATGCCATCAGCTTAATGACCGACGCGCGTTACAGTCGATAAAACTGACAATCAGGCAGGGGACAGAGTTTATCGCGTATTGACAATATTTTACAATAAAGAGGTGATATACGAGGGATTTGGTTTATATTTAAAAGTTTCACCGTTATGGGGGGCGCGATAGTTATTCTTATAGAACACAAAGTTAAACCCACATGGAGCTCATAGAGAGAACGACGCTTCCACTGCTCGGCCCTACACACTAACGTGCTTTATAGTTCATCTACATTGGATACCATGGGGTGTTATTAGAACTTTTCAGTCGTATAAATCTGCACTCGCGATGACACTTCCTATAAGGATGTTCTCTAAGCCGTCGTAAATAGATCCTTAAAAACGTATGCTATGTTAAGGTTTTTTGTTTTACTAATAGATTTCTTTAGGTATTTCTATATATGTACATAAATGCATATATCTATAGTGATCTCTGTAAATTTTATTCCTAAATTTTTAGATATCTAAATAAGTACTGGAAATATATGTATGTTGTGTCCTCAATTATAATGAAATTTGAAATAAATCGGTCAAACTAATGACTCTGTATTTAGCAATGTCCCTCGTAGTGATTTCAAAATAAAATTCAAAATATAAATACATTGTAACTGTATTCCTTCAGAGCTTTCGATAACAGCTGAGAAATCGTAATAAATCTCCGTCGTTGGCGAGATAATATTGCGAGAAGGTGAGATTCACGTCCGTAGCGCATATCCGGGAATTTGAGAGCGAATGGCAGGGATTACGGCGCGCGGCCACACGCTTTGAAACTTGGTGGTTTTAAGGTGCGCGCGCGGCGCAAGAGACGTGTCGACCAAACGAATGGTCTTCCTGCTCGCGGAAGCATTTCATGCAAATTTGTCCCAGTGCGATGTCACTCGTACTTTCCAGTCTGCGCGGTAACCAGCGACCTACTTTCCGTTTTCGCGCCCTTCTCGAGAGACGCTCGTTCTTTGCACGTACAAAGCACACGGGATGCCTTCTAACGTGTAGCCAGCTAGAGCGTTACACTTCGTTACAAATAATTAAATATTAAATTATATGATTACGTCAGCGAGAAAAAGCGCACAGCTTTAAAATATACATGGAGATACGGCGCGGATTAATTTAATTTAATCGGATTTCAATACATTTTTGTAACTCATTTAATAATTGTTATGTAAAGTATGTGAATAAAATATGTAAAACATGAAATCAACTGAGAAAACAGAAAGTTCTGTCTTTTAATTGTACTCGCTGTTGTATTCGCTATTTTCGTTTTCACTTTCATTCTCATATTTCACGTTCGTACTTTTATAGCGGGTGTGCGTGCATGTGCGACTTTCAAACTCCAAGTTACTCCATTTAGCCACGTCACTAAGAATAACCTGCGGCTTTTACGAGTATGTTTTGAAAAATTTTTCACATGCATAGCGAAATAAAGCGCGGCAGGTGCGAAACGTCGCGAAGAGTGCACGTGCGCGTATCTATTGCCGAAAATACTGTTGATCGTATCGCGCCGTGTCACGCGAACCTTCCGGATTTTTATTAACATACCGCACATTACGACGCGCACCCTCTCGTCGCGCCCGTATTTTTTTCCCCTCTACGAGCTACAGAGTGCGTGTGTGGCGATCTAAAATTAGGATGATACGTTTCCCACGTCCCTATCTGCCGGTCAATTACCACCCTCGTCGAGTGCCTCGATAAGGATTCTTCGGCTAATTGCAGCGGGGGACAGGAGAAGTTAACGTGTCACCGTTTTATAGCTATCGCTTTATTCTTCGCTTGCGTGGCCCGAATTCATGCCTTTGTCGTACTCGAAGAGCACGCGTGACTGAACCAACAAATGCTTACCGTTTGAAGCGTACACGCTTTATCGCACGGGATTATCTATGATTTTCGGATATGTAACTGTTTAAAAATCCGTGTACTCAATTCTCATGCAGCGATCGTTCTATCGCGTATGAATAATTGTAGAAAACAATTTGAATATCCTATTCGTATGTAACGTACAATATTTGGATTTAAAACGACGTTAGAATTTTTAAATGGATAAGCGGAGCTCTAGAAAAAATTACTTCTAAACGAATTTTCGTATTCTATACATTTTATTTTTTCAATTCCTCCCGTGAGTTTAATGAAGAAATCTTTGTGTCCCCTACAAATGGTAATGTCCCTTTTCCGCTAACATTACTTTTTAATACTTCTTATCTGTAATATTTCTAGTTGTAACAGTATCAGACATCATAATGAGATTCATAGAAATGCATAAGCAATTCGCATAATCTGTTTCACACAGTTTCTCGAATAATGTTTCTTAATGTTTATTTTCTACCTTTCTTTTATCCGCAACTATAGCCGTTTATTATAAATAAAAACATAAAAGATGATATATTCAGAATAATCTTTTTATATTTTAAAATGTAAATAGTTTAATAATAACTTTGATTAGAAATAAATTTAAAATATTCTCAAGAAATGATTACTCACTACTAAAATATTCTCAACAAAATGATTACTCACTTATTATTAAAGTATTTTACGATTTCCTACAATGTTACATCCCTTATCTGTATATTAAGCTATCTGAGCCAAATTATCACAACGTAACGAATAAGATATAAAAATTATTTGCTAATTTTTTGGTTCTAAAATTAATTTCTTTGCTTTAGTTTTTAAAAAGCTATGAGAAGGTCGATAGCTTAATATTAAGTAACTTTTTAAAACTTTTTTATTTAAAAAAGTTACTTTTGAGTTATCGATTGAGACAAAAAAATTATTTTTAAAAGCAAAAAATAGTAAAAAATTAGCAAATAATTTTCATGTCTTATAGGCTACGTTCTGATAGTTTGGCACATATACCTACCTGTATATTAAGCTAAGTCAAATTTTTATAAATACTTTATAAAAATATACGAAAATTAATAATAAACGCGACTCATTTCTATCTCACAGGAACTCCATTATAAAAGAATCACGCAAAAATTTTGTATATTTTAAATAAGGGCAAGAACGAGAATACATCCTGCGAGAAAGAAGAAAACATTTTAAATTTGGCGTGCTGAAAGGCATGCTACTGAACGAGGCTCGGTTCGGTAGGGCGGATGGAAAGTTTAAGAGGAAGAGAAGCCCGAGTCGCGCGCAAATTGAAGCTGGGATTAAGACGTCGGGCGAGATTAAGGTTTCCATGTTGATTAATTTAAATAGTTCCGCCGTCGCTCCGCGGAGAGACAAAAGCATACCCGTAACCGTAGCTGCAGGCCGAGGTACGTAGGGAAAGGATGCATGGTAAACAACTTACTTTTCACAGTGCAGAGGCGACCTGGAGAATTAAGGAACGTAATACAGAGTTAAACGAAGCGCACTTGGGTGTCGACCTGCTTTAACCGTGAATTTGTTCGGATTGAGATGTACTCCTCCATTTTTTCTGTCATTTACATCTAATTTAACATCTTTCTGGAGTACAGCAGAAGAGTTACTTTCATTATTAAACAAACAACAAAAGCATAAGAAAATCTGTATCATGGGAAATCAGGTTGCAGTTGAAATAAAAGATAAGATTGAAAGAAAGGGCACTATGTTTCGGTACTCTTGGAGCAATAAATTTCTTGAGATCTTATCAATGTTCACCATAATTCTATTCTCACAGATCATATTGTTCTGTAAAATACGCTGCCGATATTTCGAGGAAATTATTGCAAGTTTTTTTGCATTTTATACTCCATAAAAAGAAATTGTGATGTTTATGATATTTTTTTAGTCTCTTAATATCGGTTAATTTATAAAACTAATTTCCAATCTTTCGTGTATTTTCTCTATATGCTTTTATATAAAAATACACAAATTAAAAATATTTTTGATACTAGAAATAGATGAAGACAAGAAAAATGATAAAATTAAATTCCAAAATTAAATAATATTTTATTTAAAACACATTATTTTGCAAAGAAAAAATGTTACAATAAATCAGAAAAAGAATGATTTTTAGATAATGGATATTGACAAAAAATATTGACAAAAAATTGTGCAAAATTTAACTATTTTAATTAATAGAAAAAATATAGCCAAGCGCAGTTAATATTTTTCTACAGTGACATGTTCTTTTTTGAAAACAGTATTAATTTTTCATGGGCATAAACAGTGATCACTATTTCGATCGATTCTATAATTAGAAACTGATAGGAAAAATAGTAAGACAAGAAGAGATAAAATGAAACGTACAAAAGAAAAATAAAAAGGAAGAGAAGGAAGTCTTTATCGCCGGTCAAGTGTAGCGAGTGTTTTTTTATCCCGTTGAAGTTAATAAGCGATAAATACCATAGAAAAGCGATTGTCTTCTTTCGCGTATCATCCGAAATACGACGAAGATCGTTATAGTAGATCGCTAGAAAAAAAGTAAAAAACGTATTTCTTTCTTTGATAGATATATAGTTCAATATCAAGCTTGTAATGTCTGTAATGTATTATTAAAAGAGGAAAAGATAAACTTACAAAAATAATAATTTAATTATGATATATTTCTATCGCATCTCAATTAATAAATAAAATTTATTCTTATTCCTAATCTTTATTATTTCGCAGAAAAAAGTAAAAGTAAAAATCAATGTTAAATATTAAAGAATCAAATTTAAACAAATTTCTTAAGTAAAAGTAAATAATATTTTGTTATTTTTAACAAAAGTTACATGTGCCGAAATTGTTTTAACACAAAACATATATTTAATATATTGTTATTTAGCTCTATTGTTTTAATTGAATTAACGAGACATATTGAGTAGGAGTGATGACAATCTAAAGAATGTTTAAAAATGACTCAAAATGAGTATGAATTTAACAGTGCAAGAATATACATTTTGAAAAGTTAGGAGTGACAGTTCAATCTACATAATTCGCACATTTCTCTAAGGATGTAAAATTATCCGTTAAAATACATGTATTTCAACTGTTCTAAAAAACATCGCTAAAGGCAGTGAATATAAAAGCCATGCAAAAAGAATTTATTGAATTTTTCCGAAACATATCAAGTGCTATATTTTGTACTGGGAAAAGTTCGCGATTTTCTGCGAGCACTGAGCTATCGTGATCAGTGTTCTCGGCGGATTCGGTCGTTAGCAGTCTTTAGAAGGAAGTCGGGGTAAGGCGTAACGGATGGACGACGAGTAAAAGGAAGGATGGAATGAGGGAGGAAACTCTCTTTCGCTCTCTCGGACAAGGGCCGCGCGTGTTCTTTTAGCCGCGTTGCCTCAGCAACAGAGTACCTTCCGTCTCGCTGACCTGCTGTTTCCGGTGACACCGATGGCCCTTCCTTCTCTCGTCATTTTACCGAGACTGGTTCGCGCTTTCTTTCGAGGAGAGAAAAAAAAGTATACGGCCGACAGTGAAAAACTACGAGAAAGCGTTAAGGGTCGATATAATTATCGTTCGGAAGTGACAGTATCTCCATGGATTGAATTTTCGGTTATCAGATTCTGCATAAGAATCCTTTATGATTAACGTGATTACGTGATCGCCGTTAGCAGATCGTTGCGGTAAATTGCGCGATGATATGTCAATAGGATGCCTCGTATATACCGAGGTTGAATTATCAAACAAGTAAGCTTTACGTGACGGTAACAATGTTGTCTTATACCCAGGTACTTTGCTGATAGATAGGATTCAAAATAGAAACGCTATCGTGCGGTGTAAGTATAGAATGAGATCGATAACGCCTGAGTAGAGTTCAAGATCCTCGAGAAAAGATCGACGAACTCGCGTGACTACCTATAAATGCGTAATGCGAAGTAAGAATCTTGTGTCAATTACTACAAATAGTTAATTAATATTATAAGACTACGTGAGACGGATAGTCGTATGCATTGCTGTACAGATATTCGTAATTAGAGAGAATTTAGGAAATTAAGCATGATACCGAACGCGAGAGAACCTCTTAATACTGGTATGCGACATAAATTGGATAATCCAAGCTGCGAGCGATGTTTCATAAAATCATCATTTTATTATTCATATAATCACGTTATATAATTGTGTAAGGCATGTACCTATTTTAAATCCTTATATATGATAGACTATCGAAGTAATGCTTTTTGCGACCAACGTTACAGAATTAACATAACTGTACTGTTTCTAAATCGCGTTCATCTTTTTCTTCGAAAATTTAGTTATAAATAGAAATGTTTTTATCGTACTAATAAAATCATATAAAATAAAATTGCAATGAGAGATATCAACTATATTAGTACGGCGAAGTCACTCAGAAACATTCCGCGTGCGGGCGATGAAATATGAATTGCGGCACGTAGTGGGCCATTAGCTGCTTGAGAAAAGAAAGTGGGAGGAATGCTGAGGGACGGTAATGAGGTAGAATAAAGAGCGAACTAATTCGAAATTTCGTGCGCGTCACCGACGGCGATCGACCGGCACGCTTGGTGCGAGAAGGGACGGAGGAGCGAAATGGAAATGCCGCGACGGGGCCTGTTCAACATTCTAAATATTTTAAAAGTTCAACTCATTTGAATTGGAACATCTTTAGACGTGTCTCTTTCTCTACCTCCTGGTCTTTCTCAACTATCTTCCATCGGTTGGATCGTCGCGGAGTTCTCTGTACTTATCGCGCTTCCTACTGCGCTCTCGACTGTCTTCTCTTCCCGAACGATTGATTTAGACTCTCGAAACTTTTCGCACTCGAGTTTTGTCGCGGAGACATTCCCCGTGACCGCAGAGAAAATGGCCTTTAGCTCGCTTACGCGTAAAAATTATCATCGAGCGCAGAATATTTTCAATAGTTTCTATTATATTTATATCAAACGTTAAAAGCGTTAAAAATAACTTTGGCAGATATTTGTCAATATATATTCAATGATTCTTTTTATAAAAAAATTATATCTTTGACTTTAGGCATGTGAAGCCGTTGTTTATGTAACGCTAATGAAATCTGCGAGGCACAACATGGTTGGAAACCATCGAACGTCACGATGTGTTCACGGTTTCAGAACGAATCAGTCGCGGGCCATCGATTCTTTGTAGCTGCTAGGGCTTAATTCAGCCACGTAAAACCCAGCCAGCGAGTAAAACCGATAAGGCTGACCGATTTGCTACTCTAGCGAGAAAAATCCGCTTATTCGTTCGCGCCCTTGCAAGAATCTACGCTACGTTAGTCCGGTTGGAATATGAATGTGTCACATTTTGCGAGAGTCGCACGAGAGAGACGACGTCGCACATTCACGTATACGGATTGGCGAAATTCGCGGGAGGCGTACTAACTCACCTGGTCACGGTTGGCGTGGAAGCGACCCCCGGGGATCGTGCTGGATAACTCCGTGGACTTCCTGACATCAAGTACTCTGCAACACACAGAGAAACGTTTGTCCTTAATGCTCTGCTGCATAAAGTCACACTCGGCGATCGAGTAACGCATCCGTCTTGCACCGGTTAACGGCGATACAAACGCGGTTTTCCAAACTACAGTTGCGAGTAATCACAACGTGCGATTACAAATACCCGTTAACGCTTTATCAGCGCGATGCGAACTATTCCATTTAAAACACATTGCGATATGAGCATTTTGAGAAAATCAAAAGTAACAATTTTAATAATTTTGGTTATTTAACGATAATTTAAACAGATAATTAGCAGCAAAATTATGTTCTTCAATTAATCCGACGGTAATGCTAGATATTCCCCACATCATTCTGCTCTAAAGTATAATGTAGCGCGAACAGAAATTCTTCGATACATTCCGAGCGTGTTCCAATTTTCTGTGCATTTGATTCATGGCTGCTGCATACTGCGGCATTTCGCTGAAACATATGCCGCCGTAACTACTGCTTAATTACTTAGACAGGTAACAGGATCTGCGGCGGACGCAGATATTCCTCTACTCTCGGCAACTTGACCTGTGTCATGCGACGAGATAATTGAGTTTATTAAACGCAAGTTGTTCTCGTATTCGCAAGTGCTTTAACCCTGTTTCGAGTGTAGTGTCTGCGGAATTATTTAAATGGAACGATCAAAACGGATGTATGCGTACTTACACCATTTCTAATTATATATTACATTTTCAAAACATGTCCTGAAAACAATCGATATACATCTTTATGTATAAAAATTGGAGATCACGTCAATGGAGAATTGATAAAGCGTTTTAATTATTTGAAAACGTTGAGGGTTTGTGTCGAAGATGTGTGGACTACGCGGACAGACAAATCGGAAGAGTGATAAGTGCAATCGTCGGAGCGAATTCGTAGGAGGCCCTGGTATCAACGAGTAGCGACGCGCGCGCATGCATAATTAATTTTCAAACTTTCTTTCCTGCCCGATGGCAGGCTGACGTTGCCATTCGATTTAGCCTTCGTTCGCCGTGCGTGGTCTCCGGTCTGTCGGTTCGTAGCGTCATGCATATTCTAGTTGATGGGTCGTCGCGAGCTACCTTCCTTTTATCTGTATAGTTAATGCGTTCATGACTAATGTAACCGTCAGTGACGTCCTGCTATCGACCGCAGTCGTCTGACGCTCTCGCCTTGGTCGCCGGCACAAGATCGCTAAATCTCTTTATCGGATAATGCTTAATTTTCCCTGTCCATAAACGTCATCGACAACGAATTCTTCCGGAATATTTAACTATTATATACTGTTCGTATTGTGTACAGTTGATTTTTATTACATACGCGAGGTATTTAAAGAGATACCTCTTTCCATTCATAACTCCATACAAAGATAATCAATCGGGATGTATTCTATCTTTTAACAGAAGTGATAACAAGCTCTTTTTATAGAGCGATTGTAACGCAAAACGAATATCTTCTCTACGTCGGAAGAGAGATTTTCACACAACGCGAAAATTGGCTATTGAATCGATAACGAAGCTGAACATAATAGGAGTTAGTGAGTGAGAGGAAACGGTTGCAAAATAAAAAATAACAAGGATAGTTTGTTCGTTCGTTTACTTTGATATACTGACGCTACATCGGTTTTGGCCCATAAGATTCTTCTAACCACCGCTTTCGCCCTCTTATTTCTGCAGCAATTTGTCACTGTCTACGCCCCGAGGATCTTTACTTTATACACTGGATTCTAAGTATAACTCACTACGCACTGATAAGGAGCATCATTATATTGTTTTATACCGACTTTTACGATATACATTTATGATAAAAAGTATTGAATCTTTTTTTCAATATAACAAGTTTTTGTATTCGAATCCTACAATTGTCTAATGTTTAATGATAGTTATAATGCAAAGTATAACAATGACATGCGACAATTCGTTTGACGACGTATGTATGCGCGAAAGAGGTAAACGCGTTCGCGTAAAGCTGTCACCGATCATAAACACCACTGATCCAACCTTAGACCGGGTTCACTACCCGGTTCAAAATCTAGGAAACGGGATCGGAATCGTTGTGTCATCGACACGGCCTTGCCATTCGTCACTCGCAACCTCAAAGGCTCGCTTGCAATACACAGGATGTAACGTTTCCTTTGTAATTCTGAGCATAAATTGGCGCGTGTCAGATGCGAATGAGTCGATTCCGTTGAACCGCGCGCATTGGTAGGTGGATAGGTTTAGGTACAGAAACCTCTATCGGCCGGAGAGAGTCCTGACAGCTGGGAGCACAAAGCGACGGGTTCATTCTCGCAGGGCGAGAGGTTGGTTGCCAGGCTGCCGAGGCTTAGCAGCCATGCCGGCTACCGTTTGTTTCGTCCGGTAGTCATGGTGATAACACGGAGAAGGTGGGCGCAACTGATCGAGGGTTCTCCGATATCTCGCATATTTTCTAGCAGCCACCCTCTCAGCGAAAGCGACGCTCCTGGCTCACTGGACCACCCATCGAGAATATTAACGCCCACGAAGGGATGCGCCGCATGCCTCTGTCGGGGTATCTTCAGAAGAAATAAGCTGAGTTGCAAGCACGAATGCAGTGAACATATCCTCCAACAATACCATTGGAATGAGAGTAAGTCACCATTGTGTAAGGATTTACTATTTTCATATTGACTTCTCTAAGAAGACAATAAGCCTTCTTTTGTAGGTATATAAACAACAATGCAAGGATTTCCTTTCATTATAAAAAAATTGTATATGTTATGTTTAGATTTAAATAAATTATATAATTTAAAGATTAAATGTACACCTGGTGCTAATAAAAAAATCCCATTTTACAAGATTATCAAAAATATCCTATAAGCGCGGTTTACTATGATTATTTATAAAATAAAATGCGATTCGTTTATTTTTAACGTAATTATTGTGAAGAAGTTGTCATGCAATTTCATCAATCTCTCTTCTATTATCTGAACTTTTTATATTTCTTTATGCGAAACGCAAAATTTTTTTGCATAAGCTAAATATTCCAAGCTCGACGAACGATGCGATCAAGTTAATAATGAGCAATCATTATCGTATAATGATCCTTAAGAAAGATTTAAATTTCTCCTTTGCAGTCGTTTTGAGGATACTTCCAAAGTCTTCCTTCATTAGTATTTGTTTCGGCCGATTTTAGAAAAATTCTCTCTGCTCGTCGGTAGGGAACGATCGATTACGTTCTATCTACGGGAACTAAAGTCTGGCCGACCCATCTTTCGTTCGAAAAAGTGTCATTATCTGCTAATGGCGCGGCAGCAACTAGGTCGATGCGCTTGGTCGGTTAATGACGTGACTTTCGCATTTTTCCGATGGACTATACCGATTTTATCTACGTGCTGTGATTTTACCTGATGTCCTTCTGGAGATTCGCGACTACCCCCCGGACGATGGTTATTTGGGGGTTAAGGACGTTTTTATTGCTACGCCGCATTCTTATCGTGTTACTTCGTTATTTTCAAGAGTCCATTCACTGCAAGGCAAAATGTCTCTGGCAGCTACGCAAGAGACAAGCCCGCGCGAAAGATTCTCGTGTAAGAACATCACCGACCCAAATACGTCGCTGTCAAAACGTCATCAAAGGAAAAACCAAGTTCAATTATCGCGGTTACAATAACTGAACTGGAAATTACATAAGCGGAATTAAGCGAGCAATAAAAATCCCATCGCGATAATCATTTTCCCGCGCTGAGGACGCTGACAACGCGTGCCGACTAATAGCTCGCTGAGAAGTGCGCAATTTAGTAGAGCGAGTGGCATTTTCGGATCGAGAAAGGTTTTTCTTCCTCGTAATCGAGAGCTACGGTCGACTGATCTGTTCTTTATCTAATCACTGTACATGGTTCTCTCAACGAAGACGAGTGAATGATGTTACGGATAGAAAACTAGACGTCGAATAGGGACGATCGAATGAGATCATTAGAGACGAAGGCGGCCGAAAATGTTGGTGAATTCAGGAAAGCTAACGGAACGCAAGAGTAATAACGAAAGTGATAATGAAAGCGATAGCGTGGGAGTGACAAGGCGTAGTTAGAGCGACAGCCGAAAAGAGGCAGTGAGTGGTGGTTGTAGAAGGGGTAGAAACACAGTTAGAAAATGGAATTTGAGGGTGAGTCGAAGCGAGGCGAGGCGAAGCGAGACGAGACAAGGATAGGGGCGAAAGGCACGTAAAGACAAGAGAAAAAGATCAGAGATAGGTACGTAAGTCCCTGGATGGAGTGGATACAGTTGAGTCTGAGGGTTTCTTGGTTGTTGGGTGTTTGGCTGTCGGCCAGGGAATCTCTGGAGCGCGACGGTTACCTTTTTCTCCGTCGGGAGGTCTCTTCGACCTTATACGTACACTACAGTGAGCGTACCGTCTTTCCGGAATGTCAACTGTATAAGGGTGCGCAAGTGTGCGGGTGTGCCAGCGTATACCCGATATGTCGCCGAAGGTGCGGTGTCACAGTCCGCACTTTCGAAAACTCGTCTACTCTAGATCTCTATACTCTAGGTCTAGACCGGCGCAACCCTTCTAGGTTTTATTACTCATATTTCATTTGACCTTACACCCTACATGTTGTTTAACTCCGTATATGGCGATCATAAGTTAAAACCGCATCGCTCACTGCTGGCGATATATATTTGATGCGGTTTTTTGATTGACTTTCTTTATTCTTTTCTATATATCGCACATTTTTCGCGAATAAATTCTTGAAAATCATGATATATCGCGAAATGAAGCCATAGCCTTGTACGAGCGCAGAAGCATGTTTTGTTTCTTTGGTAAGATCAATGGCTTGCGCTCTATCGCTTCGCGTTATGCGAAAAATCAAGGGAATAACTTTTTAATTTCTTCCGCATCGCAGACTAGCCGTCCGTATTGTTTCGCTCTCGGCTTAGAAGATTGAGCTCTGTTCTACTACGTGTTCCGTGCAATCATCTATCATCTGTCCGTGCAAGTCGTAAGTTTTTTCATTCACTCCGCTTTCCGATGCCGCATGTTGCAACATACATTCTTATATCGCCAAAGCATATAACTATATACTGAGAGCCATAAACCATAAACGTCCAGACTCTCGCAGTTGCGATCAAACGGTTTTGCGAGGACGCTCGATTCTTTACGAAAGTAAAGTATTATGTACGCTAAAGACAATATTTCCAAAGATTAGACTTGAGAGATTCAATTATGAAGAAGATGCATATTTCGCATTTGGTTAAGATAATTTGCTGTGTTTAAGAATAAGAGAATCCTACGTTGTCAATGTCGATTTCTGGTCAAACCTGATTCGGAATTCGATATCATAATGTACCGGACTTATCGAAAGATCAGAATTGCTTGCAAACAAAGCGTAAGTCATGTACGCAAATAAAACAAAGTACAGTCAATATCATAAAAGTGTATACACATGCATTTCTTGACATTTAACTGATGTATAATCAAGAGGTGCGAGAATATGAACGAGGTCGGTAAATGTGCGTAAACATAAGGGTTGATTAACGATAATGGCGATGTAGGACAATTTCCGATAGCCTGTCTCTTGATCGCGCGAGGGATACTTTAGCAGAGGGGGAACGGACAAACTGTCGGCACATTGTGCAACGTTACGAACGCCAACCCACGGGACGCTGGACGTCGAAGGTAATCCAGGGGGATGCGTGCCCGAGAATTCTGATCAGCGCTTTACCTCTTATAGATCCCGCCAATGTGTTATTACTGTTAACACATTTACTTCGTGTAATACCGCGTACATCATTGCTCCAACGACAACGGCGCCCACGATCTCAATCCACGGACATTCGGTTTCGATGATACGCCAATAGATGCGGCCGTCATTATTGCTTTCATTCCAGATGTCATACACGTGCCAGAGCTGTCCGCGTTGTTTTCAACAACGAGATAATACTTGCAAGATATCGCGTGAGGACGACAGGAACTGTGTACTCTCGAGAATGTATCGCGTTCTTAGTGCGCGACATCACAGATTGTAAAGTTTATGAAAAATTTATTTTCCATCGAGCGGCTGGGAATACAAGTATAAAATTGTAAATAATTGTCATTGTTTTGTTGTCTCATTGAGTTGTCACGTTTCATGTTTTTTAATGTGCTGTTATTTTATTTTACTTTCTATTTCAAAATTACATTCTGACAGTACTTACTGACAAGAAAGGTTTGCCAATTCGGAAATTCAGAAAATTCTGAAACTTTGTGTGCAAGTAGAGTAGCTCTTCCGTAACACAAAACTATTTTTCGTTTGTGCTAAATTACAGTTTGAAGGGGTGAAACACTTCTTTGAAAAAAATCGGTTTTTTCCTTTCCAGGCGAATATCGTCAAAAGTACAAAAGATAGAAAACATTTTTTCTATCTTTTACAGTTTCTAAATATTATTTACAAAATAGTTAAATACATTATGTAAATCAGAAAGTTCGACAAGGTTATCGGTGCATCATATGATTGCGTTATTTAATGTTAAAATAAAATTTCATGCGATATCACATGATGCACCGATAACCTTGTCGAACTTTCTGATTTATATAATGCGGATGTATTTAACTATTTTGTAAATAATATTTAGAATCTATAAAAGACAGAAAATTTTTTTCTATTTTTTCGACGATATTCGCCTGGAAAGAAGAAAACCGATTTTGTTCAAAAGAATGTTTCACCTCCTCAAACTGTAATTTAGCATAAACGAAAAATAGTTTTGTTACAGAAGAGCTACTCTACTTGGACACAAAGCTTTAGAATTTTCTGAATTTCCGGGTTGGCAAACCTTCCTTGTGAGTCTGGTAATACGTTGCTGTTGCGTCGATTTTTATCATTTTATTGCTTGAAATAGTGTGGGATATAATAATCTAGTTTGGCCTTTGAATTCATGGAGAAAGATTCCACGTAGAGACAGTATCATATTCGAACAATTGTCTTTGAGACTATTTTCTCTTTCAGTCGAATGTGTTTTTTTCGTTCACGTTCGCATCGCTTGTTATCATTTACAACGAAATTCTCACCATAGTGTCTCGATCTTCTTCGAAAAAGCGAATTTATCGCTTTGCTTTGAGCAATCTCGACTTCTGATCAAACGTCTGCTCTCACAAACATCTCGCGGGCATACTCGGATCACTAATGAATGTTTGGTGAAGTCACATGTGTCATCGATCGTTCTCTGAGATTGTTACACGCAAAGAAAATATCAGCGATATTTGTTGCTCAGTGAATTTCATATTTTATTATTTATATTTTTATTAAAACGTTTTTATACGTATATTCATATAGTAAAGCAAAATTAGATAAAATATTCCTTAATTTCTCTTTAATAGATGACAGTAGGTTCTCGCATACCGTTACGTAGCGTCGTGTAATTATTTCCTATTCATATGGAATTGTGCAATTTGAAAAATAATAAGAAAATAAATATGTTTATGTCATAGTTGACACAAGTCCTTACTTATCTTCCTTGTGTACCTTACTATCTTGTACAAACCATCGGTGTTGCCAATATCTAGATGGTTGATCTTGGCTTGGCGGGTAATGAATGTTTATTAGGGCAGGATCCGTTGACGGATCTCCGTAGACTCGAGACGGATCGATATGCGTTGGTCTAGACGTTCGTGCCTCGAAATAATTGGTTGACTCTGATCTTGCATTCTGTGTTCGTGAGAGGTAAACATTTGCGATTGCCTGCGCTTCAAATACGTTCACGTATCAACATGAATCAATAAAGCTGGTCAAAGTCATTTAAGGAATATTCACGGATATTGAATGTTTCAAATTTGAATTTTCTTAACGTGAATAAGAATCATTTTTCTTACTGTTGTACGGTATTCATATTTTTTTCATATTATCGGAATTTCAATGACATTTTGATATCAACGACATTAATTCATTTTTTTTTAGATAAATTATGAAATCTTTATTTGTTAAGATTTTTTTAGATTAGATTAGGAAATCTATTTACAGTTAATACAGTTTGTGTGACTTTTCATAAATGTCGATATTTACGAACAATTTATGCATTTGCATAAATAACAATGTACATTGATATCTATTGTTTGCTATTTTGTACCACGTGAAAATAGAAGTAGGTAAAGTTTAACTAGCATCTCACAATCAGTAGAATGGTCTCGTTTTCTTCATCAACTCAAATTGCGGGAATTAGCTTCTGGCTTCTGTCCAAATTACTTTTGTATTCTCCACCGCGTCTTGTCTGATTTGATTTGCGCGATATGTTAATTTTGAAAATGATAAACGAGCGATAAGTAACAAGGGAAATTTAAAAATTTTTGCAATACATAATACCAATCTCGGATAGAATTTTTTTATAATGTTCAATTTTTCTTTTCAAGGTAATAATTTACGTAACGCGGCAAATTAACATATTTAATTTCACTTTGAACGGGCAATATCATCGCACTAATGGCGTAATTATCCAGTAATGCTTTAACTGAGGGACGGGTAACGCATCGGCCAGAGTAGGCAAAATTACAACGAAATTGCAGTGAAAGAATTGATACGTAGCGCGTTAAATTCAGTTTCACGGTAGTGTCAGTGTGCATTACGGCCAGCCGAATTTCTCGTATCTGACCAAATTCGAGTGACCAGGGGGATAAATTGTTGCACGCTTTCGCAGAGCGGCTGTCGGAGAATTGTGCATTTGCGTCACGTAACCTGTTTTACGTTAGCGCTTTTGTTCCGCATGAATCTTATTAGCGCCAACCATTTTACAGGAAATTGAGTTAAACAGTTTTCTGCATTAAAGCTTTCGCTTTCCTTTCGGGTCGCTATTGGCCTACAGGAAGTCGTGCAGAAGATCGTGATTAGGCAAGGGGAAAATTAATATATTTTATTCATAATGAAGCAAAAAAAATGACGTTCAAATGCCATATTTCGTTAAACGTTTTAAAAAGGAAACATATGTAGAAATTATATATAAAGTACTCTTTGTTATCATCATTATTTGTCATGAAATCAGCTTATATATCAGATCAATCCATTATGTAATTCAATTATTAAGTAGCAAAGTTCTGTTACAAAAATATTAACCAATAAATACAATTAAGGATAACTATTATGAAAAAATTATGTAATACAAATCAATATGTTTTAGAATACAATTTAAAGTTCACAAATCTTTTTATGGCAATAAATTATAAAATGTCAACAAATATTTTTGCGAATAATTTTGTTCGATTAAATAGATCGATTTAATATCCATTAAATGCAATGTCTGATTAAGTACTAGATATAATTACTTCATATAATTATTTTATACAGGGTACCTCATAGATTAAGTTAGTTTGTTCTACATTCCCAAAAAATAAGTGATGTAGATTGCTGCTTAATATAGTTATATTACAGTAACATGTTGTCTAAGTATATAATGCAGAGGATAATTCCTATCATCTTCATAAACCGCACGCACGTATTGATCGTAACGTGAATATGCGTATATATAGGGTGATCGGAAAACGTAGGAATTAAACGGAAACATTTTATGATCGAAATATTGGTTCTTCTCCAAAAATGTGAGAATTTAATTATAAAGTTACATTATTTAATATATTGAAGACACTATAATATATTCAAATAAATAAATTAAATTTCAAAAGCATAAGATGTTTTAACTTATTTTGCAGTGAATTTTACATAAATTAAGTAACTTTAAAACAGATATTTGCAACGCTATTATTAAACGTTATTTATTGAAAATTAAAAAAATTATGTATAATAGCCACCATTTGATTCTTGATGATTCATACGCTTTCAAGAAATATACTTCTGCTTTCGATATCCACATTTTATTGATTACCCTATAACGTGGACTCGTG
The DNA here is from genome assembly GCA_928718305.1 of Tetramorium bicarinatum. Taxonomy (NCBI): domain Eukaryota; kingdom Metazoa; phylum Arthropoda; class Insecta; order Hymenoptera; family Formicidae; genus Tetramorium; species Tetramorium bicarinatum. Next base: position 13,646,074 of record OV788329.1, on the reverse strand, counting down.
AAGTTCATATAATAGGCGACAAATATATGCGATATGATTTTTGTTTGCCAAGATAAATTCTACGCTGCACAACGAGCAATAGTGGCATGGAAATAGAAGAGATCGAGGTTGAGAGAGGGATGCGAATTGAAAGACTCCACTTTATCCTCGACCCCGTTCTTCCCGCCTCCAAACACTGGCACTTCTGCTACAGTTATAGTTGCAGTGTGCGACTATGTGGGACGCGAAGACGAAGTCGGGGAGAAACGGGTTGGCGCGTTTTTATTTACGACCTCACCCAATGAAATAACGGCTGCGAAGGGGCGTGCAATTGCCTTCTCATCTCGGCGACCCACATAAGCGCTCATTGGCTTTCTCTAAAAACGTTAATTGCTTGGTGTTAATAAAGGGCCGGTACGCCAACGTTTCGTCTATTCCGTAATTCCATTCTCGTTTGAATTCAGATAAAAAAATATTTTGCCTGTCTAGCATTCATGAGTTTTAAATTGTAATACGATTTTTCGTGCCAAAAACAGTCGAATGAACTTATTGAATTGTTTATCGCGTGTCTGCGCATTGTTCGTCAGGAAGGTCGCGACATATCGCGTTATGAAGAGAGAATTTCGAACATGTTCGTTGTTCGCCGAGTTCGCCCATAAGCACCGCTTTTTGGGCTAAACGTTGGAGTTGCCTTGTCCAAAACTTTTCGACCGTGTTGTGTCGCTTAGACAGGCAGTAGGGGCAGCGAATTATTCGACGCTCACCAACAGACTGCCATGGTTGTTTGCCGAAGTGAATGTAGAACGATCAATGTGAAGCTTCCTGTCCGCTGATGGCTGCACCGTTAGCCATTAATGCTCTCATCAACACTCGGACTACTCTATTTTTTGTTCCCCTTTATATAACTTATTTCGTACGTTTTTATATTATGCTATTATTCAATTTCTCTAAAATTTTGTAGATTTAATATTATTGTAAAATAATATAATATAAACTGTAAAATTAAACAAACTAATTCGCATTTCATTTATTACATAGATCAATTAGTTTTTAACAGATTTTATTGGCTTTAATTATATAAATAAGTAAATTATACATATAAAAAATTAATAGAAATTTGTATTTTCATGTATAATCTAAGTGTAATAAAGAATATTTTTTTGTTTTCGCCTATTGCTCTTAATGAACTCGATGATAGAACACAATATATATAATGATAGCAGTTATCGTTTTATCTTGAATAAATAAATAAATAAAGGGCAAATCATGAGATAAAAATACTATTTGAGATCTATGAAGTTGATACTCTGAAATGCGAATTTTTACAAAATTAATATGGCATTTGTCAACAATTTGTCCACATTTGTCCATAACATTTTAAATATACATTTTTATTTATCTTTTTTATTTTTCGAAAAAACAGTTAATAAAAAAACACGAGATGCTCGATAGAAAAATTTATGTACCTCGAAATTCTTTGACATTCTTTGAAGTTCTCTTCTTATATTTTTTCCTTCCTTTAGCTACACCCTGCTAAGCAATAAGCGGTTCGATCGATTTTCCTGAATTCAATTAGACGCGACATATTGCAGATGCGGATCGTCGACGCGGGTGGTCTCCATGCCTCGATTTCGTCTCGAGTCGCCTCGCGGCCGTGAAAACGTTTACACCATAAAAAACGCAGTTGAATTCCGCCTCCCTCCACGAGATTGCATTAATTCCACGCGCGACACGTAACCCTAGCAATAAAGTGGCGTAATTGCCGATGCGCCCGTGCCCCTTTGGGCGCTGAGGAGGAGGAAACTCCCGTCGGCATCGGGCGCGGAAAGTACGCACAATATATACGGGGAAAGGGGTCATCGATGTACAAATCCACCCCGACATATCCCACACGCAGGCAGACAGTGGGTCGACTTATGCGAGCCACGTGCACCGTTCTAATTTGCTTACGAGCTACGGTCTTAAAGCACAATGCGCCACGGGCTCCGGGAATACGTGCGTCGGTCGGCCGTACGGACAATGCACAATGTGCCCTACACTTTCGCCCCCGCATTGTTTCTCGAGTTCGCGAGTCCAATGATATCGCCATAGTTTTGTCATCTACGTCCGCGCGATTGCGGTCCATTCTGGTTAGCGGAACTAATGTAAAGCGCATGAGAAAGGATGCGAATAACTTATTTAACGATCTAACTCACGAGCGAATAGCACCAAGTTTTGTTTTAATCGCTCAAATATATCACAAATTTGCATCAATTATATAGGAATTTTTGTCAATTTTAGGAAATATTATTATAGAAAGCTATCAATAATAAGATATTAACGTCTGTACTAAAAATAATCTGTAAAAAAATGAGCAATTAGTATGTGACCGGTAGAATTCCTAAGACCGAACCGTTTAAGTCAAAATATGATTGCGTTTTGAGTTGGGAATAGCACTAAAGGTTTTATTTCATTCCCTCATTTCGTCCGTAACGTATCTGGTCCAATTTAAATTCCAAGTAAGACCAACGCGGAAAGCCCGAAGGACCTAATATAATTCTGAATACAAGGGGCACCCGGTACGCCTGGGATCTAACTTGCATACATTTGCCAAATAGGCACGTTAACGTTAAGAATAGCGTCTGCATGCTTTTCCGTAACAAAAACGAATATCTTTCTCGTCAAATATATTATGCAATGTTAAGCGTTACATTATAAATTTACTGTGAGTTTATTTATACTATGGAAATTATCTCTTATTTCAATCAATTGATTGTAATGAATCTCGTAATAAAAATACAATTAAACATAATTAAACATAATTGAACAAATACATGTAAAATGTATGTACAAACCGCAATAATGCGATCGTGTGAACATGTATGGCTTAAGCACATAAAGCAAAATAAAATTTTATTTTAACTAATTCTTCAATGTTACATATCGATTAGATCTGCAATGCAGATTACGATATTCGAGCATATTTAAGCGAATTTTGCAGTTGCGTGCACAGTTTTGGAAAATTATTGTTTATATTCCAAGTCACGTTTCTCAGTCAAATATATAAGAATCGTTTACCAAAGTTGTTCAATATAATATTTAACATTCTGGAAAATCACATGTATGATAATTGATATATTATAAGAATCATGGTAAATATATGTGAAACTCTGTAAATCGTATTAAACGTTGTAGCATATATATTAGCCATCGAAATTTACTTCCATTACGCAAAGTTAAGTTTACGCGGACGTTGCATCATTCTTCTTGCAAGCATCCTCTTTATTTCGTACGTACCAACACGATCTATATCTTCTTGCGTATAGTAGTGATGCATCGTTGCTGCTGGGTCGGCTTGCGGTAGCAATTGAATCACACGGGCGACAGTTTATGGCCGTACGATGATCATCACGACCAATACAGCGGTCACTTTACTCTGCTATTACTCACTTCCATCTCAAACAGTCGCGCAGGCCACCCATTCGCCACTTCCGGCACGGTATTGTTCCTACAAGTTTGGCTGTGCGCAGATTCACGTACGTGTGTATACGCGTGCACGACGCCTGATCCTTCGTGCGCGATGATGCCCTTTCGAAAATGGCGGAATCCACGTGAATGCGGGACAAGGTCGACGTCCACGAGAGAGAACACGACGAATGATAACGCGATCGTCCGAGGGTGCACACGACAAGAAAAAGCTCACTGCATGCGCAAATTCGGGCACGGGCGTTCACCTCTCGCATTTCGCGCCATGATTTAGCAATCTGATTGCGCGCGAAGTGACTACGAGAATCCTCTGTGCTCGAAGATTAACGCGCAAAATTCCGTTAATTTCGTTATTTTCTTTATCTCTGTGTGATCACTGAGAAATTATGCAGATTTATGCGTCAAGAAAGTTTATGGATATTTCACAACGTATATGATTTTGATTGAGTCTTCCATTTCATGTGACAGATCGACAACTGCAGATCTTAGAAACGTGAAGAATGAAGTCTCTCGCATGATCGCGGCACTTGCCGATGTCTCGTTGAGTCGTTGACCCGATTCAAGGTTATGACAGAGGGACAATTGGTCCAGAAGGTAGCGCCAACGGCTCGTCACGAAGGAAACGTCGATGACGCGGTGCGATTCTCTTCGGAAGAAACGAAGAGTGCATCTCACCCTTGACCGACGTCTCACGCACTGCACTCTCTCTCCCGCCCACTCGTTTGTCTTTCCCCCTTTTTTTTACCGGTCCAACAAAATCAACAACAATGGGAACACGGAGTAAAACGACAAGCCCGATAACATTGTGGCACAACGTTCCTCCGCAAGCCGATTCTGCGCAGAGTGTCGGTCGCACATTCGGAGAGGCCGACAGCAGCCACGCTACACGAAGAGGATGTCGGCGATCGTGGCGCCATCCGCGACGGGAGGGGCGTCGGTGGTCGGCGCGGGGGTGGCACGCCGACTGCCACCCCCGCGACATCCCATCCGCCGCCACCTCTGCCCTGTCTCCTCGCTCTTGTTCTCCTCTCGCTCTCGCACCATCGTACTCCCGCCGTTCCCGCAACCCCATCGACCGTCTTCCCTGCCGTCGTACCCGCGCATCCCCCTGCCGCCACCTTGCACCCTCCGTTCCCACTCGCTATCCCGCTCGCTCTATCGTGGCAGCCACCACCGGCTGCGGTATCGATTGGCCCAGTTGTCCCTCGTCAGAGCACGGCAGTCGCTCCAACATCCGAACACGGCCCACCACCGCCTTCTTCGCCTTCATAGCCATCTTCACCTGCCGCCCCCTTTCCTATCTCTTGAACCACCTTCGCGTTCATCTCTTTTTCGATGCGCGGTGATACAAATTGCAAAAAGGTATTTCACGCTACTGTGATGCAGCAAGTTGGTAATGGGCAGATTTTTACGACTATCACTCCCACCGTTGATCAGAGTGGCACATTTTTTCATCGTAAAGGAGGAATGATTGTATTCACGAAAAGGGACTTGGTATGACGTGAACGGTAAAGGACGATAGATTGGATTAACGGCCCATCGATTGTTTGGATAGCGGAAGGGATGTTTTTATGACGTCGTGAGAACGCGTAGTATTGATTAACTTTGTGTGGATGATCCCCGAAACTGATAAGAAAATAGGATTAAAAAGCTGCTTCTCCGTAATCCTGTTATCATTAGGAAGGAGCGGCAAAAATTTATGTGATCAATTGAATACTTAGATACTGGAATAATGTTATTCTTTGTTCCAGAAAAATGAAAAATATATCTATATATAAGATACTGAGCTGGGGCTTTACGATATTTATAGCTAAGATATTTGTAATCTTAATTAGCGAGCTATTTAAATTCTGGAATTTTCATAATTATAATCGTTTCAAATTAATTATTAGATTAAGATAGATAAAGCTTGGATCAATCTATACGCGCGTTTCAATATCGAGCGAATGGTAAAGAAGGTAAACGAGGAGGTGCCACCACGGAAATACGGGCGAACAGGGCAATGTTCGTCGGCAGTCGTGAGTAGAGCGTGGCGGAAAACAGGGGCGAGTATAAGCGACAAAGGAGCTAGGCATTATTATATGGCGAGGTTCTGAATGCTTGACAATGCCAGACGAAGCTCTCTCTCTCTCTCTCTCTCTCTCTCTCTCTCTTTTTCTCTCTTCTTCTCCCTCATCTCTGTACCCTCTTTGTCTCCCGGTCGCGCTCCCGGTTACTCCCGCGGGCACCGCTCAAGCACCGCCGCGGGACCATCATTTCACAATGCTACGCTAACAAGGTCAGCAATTAATGAATCGTTGGCAATGTGCCGCCAGAAAAATACGCGCATCCAATGGGACCGGTGTATCATTAAGAAGGTGGTACGTCGGGACATACCGTTTCATGGATCGCCGCTTCGGATGTTCCGACATTAGCAATCAGCGGCCTTTGAAAGACTTGGCGACACTGAATACAGATACGAAAACTGTACACGCAGCTCAAAGTTATTTCGTTTATTTCCGTATCTCTGAAAGAGAGATTACGCTGTAATTTGTGCGCGGGATAATTAGCAACCTGGTGGTACGCGTTCTAATTAGAGTGTTGATCGCAGAAAAATAATTGGCATTAATATTATACACAAGATGTTGGAATCAACAGACGCGTTGCGAAATTGAAACAATCAAGTATCACTTTTCCATTTTCATCGCGTAATTTTTGCGTTGGTACACGTGAAAGGCAACGCGTCAGTAACTGAATATTCTTTTTATAGCCCGTTCATACATTGCTATTATCTGTTCCACGCCAGATGTATTTTTCGTGAAATAGTTTCACATTTTCGAGGCAGTAATCCACGAATGAAACTGTCAACGTTGATTCGTTAAAGCTCCGACTTTATTTTCCGATCATGAACGGGATATGGTATATTTTCTCGGCATGAAGAAAGCTTATGAGTGTTTCGGAAAACGATTATTTTACAAATAACATAAAAAAACTGTAATGCAACTCATCGCTGGATATGCTCAACCTCATTTGAGATATATAATGACATTGGACGGGGTGCGTCTTACTTTTTCAACTTCACCGCGTCGGGAAATTAAAAGAAACGGTAAACGTTCTCTCCCTGGACGAGATAGAAAGCTAGTAACCAACTATCGAGAAAATCGTAGAATTTTCCCTCAGGAGTGCCGCGTTCAAGAAAAGTATATACCTCGAGGGCTCTTACAACGCACTTTTATAGAACGTAACGGCGAGCATCGGTGGGCGGTAAGGTCGAGTTTTAACCTTCCCAATCTTCAGATTGCTTAGCTGCTTTTAGTCGAAGCACTTTTTAGCCAATCACGCAGTAGCACTCCTTGTTGCATTCACTGAGTTCCTCCAGTATTTACGGTAGATTGATCGAAAATTCTTTCTTATTCTTATAGTAAGCCGTGATTTTTAAAATGTACCGCATACAAATGTATATTGATTCATGATTCACACAATTGTTCTTATATTTATGGGAAATCAAATATTATACAACATATGTAAATATTATTTTGAATGTTATGATCGTATATAAGCTGGTTGATTCTCCAGAAACAAATGTTGATTTCGTTGTATAGTCTAGCGCGGTTGGGCGATTCTGAAGATGTTTGAATGATGAATCCAATATCATCCTGGGTTGGGTCGCGGCAGAAGCGAAATACACCCCCGGGACAGAAACCGTTTCCCTAAAATAGACCAATGAGCCGTTCCTGCTCCACATACATCAGGGACTTTGGGGCCGCGGCATGTGTGCGCGCAGCGGAGCAATGCATCATACGTTACAGATTGGTTTTACGTAAAAGAACGCCTATATAATGGTGTGGATGTTTGATGCCGAAGAGGGAAATGGTTGGAAAATAACGAAAGTAAAGCGCCAGCTATCCATTGTCGCGCATTGTGTCCCATTCGCGCGATTTTTTATCGCTTCGCAGCTCCGCGCTTTCATGACCTAAAATCGGCCCGCCTAAAAACGACCGACGCGGAAACTTGAAATCCCGGTTTACATTTTTGAAAAATGCTTGCTCCCGTGACCTCCTACAAGCGTCGTTTTTCTCACTAATTTTGTATAATGCAGCACAACGACAGAAAATAGATAATATTAGTATAATAAAAACGCAAGTTAGACATTATTTAGAGTGAGGGGACATTAGCATGGCATTAGCGTGACTTTTAAATATGATGTTAAATAAGTGACACACAGTGAATAGCGTGTCGTCGCTTCACCACAGCCACGTTTCTTCGCGCTATAATGTTTGCAAAGATATGCGCCCTCGGAAAGCGACCCCCGTCGGCGAACGCCGAGAGAAGTACACAGTCACTAATTACAAGGGACACGAAATTACATAACTTTCACGAGGTTGTATATTCTAATTTGGCGGATCGTTAAAGGTCGGTCGGCTTATGCATATTCATCAGACATTTTTTAACGACCGTTCCCCTCCCCCTCCCCCTCCCCTCTACTACCCACAGCCAAATCCAGAAGAAGCTACTTCGTATGTCGCACGCTCTAATGACCGTTTTGTAAATTAATGACGGGTGCGCGGCGTCATTTCACAGTTGATGGCGATATTACGGCCGGAGTATAATACGTCTATGCGGCACCTGCAATTAACGCGCGCGGCAT